>CAWVNT010000060.1:0-24287 GCA_963930775.1 Cliona cf. orientalis
ATTCTACGCAGAACGGGCATGACGACGCTCGTCACACTTCATGCGACAGAATTCAACAGTTGTGTTTGCACCACTTTCCTAGGCATGGGTCATGGGGCTGTCCAAATCCAGTTGTCGCTGCAACCCTCAGCGAGGGTGAACCTTGTGCTTGCAAGGAAAGGCTAGTGCGTGGCTTTCTCTACGCCAGTGAACCCTGGCCACGCTGGCAGGATGAGGAGTCTTTGGCGCTATTGCCGATTGCCTTCTTGGCGCACTTCGGGAGCCCAGCGCCCAGAGACCTTCATTTCTTTTTCAGTCCACTGTTTGAGGCAAGACTAGCTAAGATCTTTTCAGGATATGCGCTAATGGTGCAAGAGTGTCTGGCAGAGGATTGAACTCAATGCTTGACCCCTGGTGGACCTGGTGGATATTGGGGTCGAAGCCAGTGGCGATAGCACTGTCTTCGCACGGTTCTTGTCTGAAACAGGATAACAGAAACATTGCGTATATGTATCTAACGTGCTGGACCCCAAGTGGGACCTGTCTCTCCTCTGATGCACCTGTAGCTTTGTGCGCGTATAAGCTCGAACTGGGACGGCTCAGACGCTGCCTCACCGTGTCACGGGGCTACCAGTAAGACAAGAACCTGCAGCAAGCCCTGGATGGCACACGCTCTTGTTTTCTCATCTGACTGCGATATCTTTGGCAGGAGCATTTGCAAGAATCAAGCCTGCGAGGGGCACGAGTGTCTGAGAGAAACTCAATCTCTGGCATGGAAGGCATCAGTCCAAACTCGGGAATAATGGGTGCATAATTGGGCCCGGCCCTCTCTTGATTCAAGGCTCGCAAGGCTCTGCCCAGCCCCAGCTTCAACAAAGTATGCTGACGATCAAGAGATGTGCTCGCTGGAGCCAAACCTCAATGTCTTCTTTCAGCAATTGAAGGTGGCCGCGCTGCTTTCTGATTGGCACAGCGACGCCGCTTCAGTGACTGTGGCCGCTGTGTTGGCAGATTCAGAGGTCCTTCAGTCTTGTTTGGACTAGCCTCTACCTCTGCACATCCCTCCACCGCGCTCTTTGTAGACTGTGGGATCTCTACCCTTCTTTCTGGCTGGAGGAAGCGTCTTATATCATTCAATCTACTTGCTGGCAAAGCATCGACGACAAAATCTGCCTGCCACCTCATGTGTTTGCGCAACAGTAATTCGATAGCGCTTTACAAGCAAAGTCGTGATGTCCCAATAGCAGGACCTCTGCAGGTCCCAATGATCGGTATCCGCAAGATGTGTCAGGCAGGGGTGGCAAGAAAGCGGCACCTGAGGAAGCTTGGAACCGTTGCGCAGGAAGGGCCTTGCACTTACTGCATGCGCGGCGCTAGTGGTGCAAGGAACTCCAGTTGCATCAGAGCGAGTCGAAATGTTGGTGCCAGCTGTTGTACTTGCCCTGACATCATTGATCCAAGGGATAACGCCAGCAACGACCCTCCAACGACACGATGCCCCACACTCCAACGCCACAGCGAGTCAGCTGCTCTGCTAATCTGCAGCCACGACTTGTCCAAAGCTGTGACCGCATAGGATCAGTCTTGAGTTGCTCGCGGTTGCTGACAAGACTGAACGTAACAGACCTCGAGATGTGCCGCAGTTTAAGATTGCTTCAGTTGGGCAAAGATTTGCAATGCTGCCATGAAAGGCTGTGGAGATCTCATCAAATCTGTGGTTTCCTCGAGCACCACCTGGGAGACCAATCAAAGGTTGAGGGATGCTTTTTCTAGACCAGTGCCCCGTGTCTTTGATGCTCCATTCTGACCAGCAGCATGGAAATCTTTGTGCTTAGCACACCATCTCGGTTGGACACTTCGCACTATTGGCATGTTCACCCGGATACAAAGCTTCTCCGAACGAGAGGACAGAGAAGACAAGAAGCCAGTCATCCTTGCAGAAGCGATGATGCAAGCGCTGACGGAGCAAGTCTCAGCAAAGCATCCAGCTGGTCTGACGTCCACTCGACTCCAAAGCAGAAAGGTGACAGGTGACGTGCATGTTGAAAGCCGGACTCTAAGCACATCGGCAATCACCTTGGGGTGCTCACAAGCTGACCTGTCAACTCAATGAATTGAATTGCAATGGTGGTCTATGTTGCGCCTAACATTCTTGTTTTGAGTCCTTAGTCCGGTCTGCAAAGAAAGGCGAGCCACAGAAGATGCAAGTGCATCGGACGCCAAGATCATAGCAACAGTGTCTTTGCCACCCTTCCTACAGCATCCACCCTTTCCTCAATGACGTTGTTGCTTTGAACAGAAACAGGTCTTGTTTCTTTGCCAGATAACCGTTCCTATGGCATGGTCCGTGCCATGGAAGTGAGCAATCTCTGAAAGGTCCAATGGTTGAGACTGATGACTCGCTCCTTTGAACTCAAATTGTTCACAGATTCCAGCCCCATCCAAGGATCCAAGCAGTCTGCTGTGGAATCGACTCCAGTCTCGAAGACGAAAGATATCCTAGTTGGGGATGTGACTCCAAGCAGCTGAGCAATAACTTTGGAAAACCCGCAGAATGCCCGGCTGAAACGGCGATCTAGGCTTCGTGAAACAAGATCTATGGTGACCTCTGCCCTGGATCTAGAGCCACAGAAACCTGGCTCTGCTTCTCAATGTTGCGCAGCCATTCTGCAACAGGTCGAATGGCAGCCTGTGTTCTGAGAGTGCCACATGACATCACTTTCGCGCAGTGATTGTCAGTATCAGAAAGGGTGACTGTGTGGGAACCCGGCGCCCAGCACGATCGTATGCCTCTGCATTTCACAGCCCCTTCCCTTCAGCAAAGACGTTCCAAACCTCCTATAGAAATCAAGAGCTCCTTCTTGCAAACATGCATTGCTTGACTTTCCCCACTCCACTTGCAGGGATGCACCTACAACCTGGCAACCTCTTCAAACCACCCCTTGTCGTGAGGGCATCCCTTGATGTGACAGACGAGAAATCGGTGAATTTGAGGCCTCCACAAGGCTAGATCTTGAAAGTGCGGTGGAAATACTCAGAGGGCTTGCCGAAACTGGCATTGCGTACCACAAAAGCTCACCAGAGGCGCTGAAAACAAGATCAAGGCAAAGTGCCCTGGCTGCGCATTCAGCGTCGCTGGATGTAGCGAGTCTTCCAGGGGCGAACATTAGTCCGCTGCTTGGCACAATGCAAGTGGCTATAGCATCCGCTTGCGACAAGAGGCCTTGAGGAGCATCTTTCTCAACAGGAAGAGCCTGGAGCGCTTGAACTTCGGAACTCTCCTTCCAACTACATCAGCTGGCGGGCTTGATTGCAGGACCGTCTGCAACGGGCTGGCATGATGATGAAGGCGACAGCCGGCAAGTTGGTGACTCTGAGGCCTCCACAAGGTCTTGAACACGCGGTGGACACTCGAAACGGGCTCAACGAAAGTGAAATGGCATTGCATACCACGAAAGCTCACCAGAGATGGTGACATCAATCCAAAGCGCCCCGGCTGAGAATTCACCATCGCTGGATGTAGCGACTCTTGTTGGGGCGAAGATAGCTCTTGACACAACGCGAGTGGTTACAGCACCTCCTTGCGACAACGGGCTTTGAGACGCTTTCATGCATGCTGCAAGCCCCATAAGGGTGGATATAGCACTCGCCTGCGTGTTCAGAGGCACTTTAGAGCGCACTCCGGCTGGCTCGTCTTCAGAACTGATCCATGTCGCACCCATCTACACTGAAGGGAGCCCACAACAACAGCTAGAAGCCAACACTTGCATGCGGAAACAGCTTTCAGCTGCACACGAAGCAGCAATACCCATGCGTTCGTGGCATGAAACCTGCTCATGTAGCCGTTTCAGACACTCTCTTGGCTTGGGAATATGACAAGCAGTTCGAGAGAGCCTGGCCTGGAGCGTTGCAAGGTTGCACACAAGCATCTGACAGGATGAAAGGGACATGGAGGAACTCTCGAACGAGATCACAGGCAAGGTTCACCTGCAGGGATGCAGCATCACGTAGGCTAAGGAAGATCAGGAAGTGTCCACTGCCTGTGCTGGCATCAGGTTTCGATCATTGAGACCTCGTGCGCTCCTGCAGAAACTTCACCTTCCGGACGGAGAATGCACTGGTCTTAGCTCCTGATATGAATGCGCCGACAAAGGGAGATAGCCCAAATAGCTTCTACTGCTGCGTTCGAGAGGAGCTTGTGCAGTTCCATGTGACCCGACACCAAACTATGCCTGCGCTGCTATGAGAAGTGCAAAGCACACAAGACCTCCGCGCAGGTGCCTGTCGTCAAATGCCAAGCAATACCATCCTTCCCTCTGCATGTGCAACACTGAAGCTCTGCTGCTCTTGACACATACTTGACAAAGCACACCCTTGCTCAGGTTCCCAACTTAAACTGTGCAAGAGCCGTGTCTTCCCTGCGCCAGCAGTGTGCAATCCTCACCGATGTACCGAAGGACACCTCGCCCCACAACGAAGCGGCCGAATGAACATGGTTGGGTGGCTCAGGCCTTCACAAGGTCAAGGCCACATGCACGCTGGCGTATTCACGCCACAGGCTGTTGTTGTCCGGGCAGCCGTTCTGCAATTGCACTGCAATGCACAGCAGTCTAAACAGCAAATGAGATCTGTGGAATGAAAGAGCTTCAAGCTGCAGGCAAAAAAGAGAAGCCGCAGATTCATGGATCTCACGTTCGCGTGCGCTGACTCATACATACCATTATGATGCTTGCTTGTCCAGTGACCGCACATGCGCACTCGACGAAGTGAGTTTCCCCACACCGTCGAACCTAGCACCAGAAGTCTGGAAGCTGGCTGCACAAACTTGGAAGGCGAACTGTTGGCCCAAGCAGAGAGAGAAATGGACGAAAGCTGGAATTGGAAGAGTCAACCTTCAGCAAGAATGGTTCGGGCCATTCAACCTGGTGACGATGAATTCAGGGGGTATCCAGTGCCGCTTTGGCCATCAGCATTCGATCAGCAAGCTCCCAGCGGTCCCACCAGGCACTTGCCTTGAGTTGCCACGCTTGGAAAAAGGAAGGACTGGTAGACCAGGAAGGTTGGCAGTGCATGGGTCTTTGTCTGGAACTATCAAAACAGACAGCGACAGCCACCTGGGTTTCATTTGAACGGGTGGTTCAACCAAGTCTCACCCTAGGCATTACAGCTTTCTTCACTGGATCACTGCTACATAGTGATCATAGACGTGAGGAAAGAGGTGCTTTGTGCCAACGAATCCGCTTGGGCCACCTTGGCCTTGTTCAGCGAGTTCTTATGTTGTCTGCTCTTGCCTTTCTGGACGAAAGAACTGCACGCGTGCGTCAATTTGAAGGAAGCTCGCGGTTACAAGCAAACCATGCTGAGGAAAGCAGCGAGCGCGTCAACTGCCTTGATCCATTTTCCTGGAGGCTGGCAGATTTAGAGCTCTTCGACGTTGCAAATAACCGGCTCTTCACTTTGGTCTTGCAACTAGCTAGCCCCTGCAATTCCAGCTACGAGCCTGGGCTAATGCTTTTCTCAACAAGATGAACCTCACCGCCGCTGAACTCAGGCAGATAGCTCTTCTTCCCTCAACTTCTACATCCGCGTTCGAGAGGAGCTTGTGCACTTCCATGTGACCCGACACCGAACTATGCCTGCGCTGCTATGAGAAGTGCAAAGCACACAAGACCTCCGTGCAGGTGCCTGTCATCAAATGCCAAGCAATACCATCTGCATGTGCAACACTGAAGCTCTGCTGCTCTTGACACATACTTGACAAAGCACACCCTTGCTCAGGTTCCCAACTTAAACTGTGCAAGAGCCGTGTCTTCCCTGCGCCAGCAGTGTGCAATCCTCACCGATGTACCGAAGGACACCTCGCCCCACAACGAAGCGGCCGAATGAACATGGTTGGGTGGCTCAGGCCTTCACAAGGTCAAGGCCACATGCACGCTGGCGTATTCATGCCACAGGCTGTTGTTGTCCGGGCAGCCGTTCTGCAATTGCACTGCAATGCACAGCAGTCTAAACAGCAAATGAGATCTGTGGAATGAAAGAGCTTCAAGCTGCAGGCAAAAAAGAGAAGCCGCAGATTCATGGATCTCACGTTCGCGTGCGCTGACTCATACATACCATTATGATGCTTGCTTGTCCAGTGACCGCACATGCGCACTCGACGAAGTGAGTTTCCCCACACCGTCGAACCTAGCACCAGAAGTCTGGAAGCTGGCTGAACAAACTTGGAAGGCGAACTGTTGGCCCAAGCAGAGAGAGAAATGGACGAAAGCTGGAATTGGAAGAGTCAACCTTCAGCAAGAATGGTTCGGGCCATTCAACCTGGTGACGATGAATTCAGGGGGTATCCAGTGCCGTTTTGGCCATCAGCATTCGATCAGCAAACTCCAAGAGCAGGTTGGACTTGCCAGGCTTTTTAGTTGAGAAGTGAGCGGCGCAAATGCTTGATGGGACCATGCTCAGGGATCTCAAAAAAGCCAGTCGCCGTGACAAAGGCGTCTCTTGGGAATGGGAAGTCTGGGTCAGCGCAGCATCGTGCTTCAGAGATCTTTTTGGCAGCTTATATATAACCCTAACTGAAGCGGTGCACTAGCTTGCTTATGGTCCCTTCAAATCTGCAGAAGGCCCTTGGATAGTCTTGCAAATCGGCCGTGTGCCAGCTCGGAGGACTGCATTGCACGGATGCCACTGCTTCCCAGCGCGTTTTTGGCTTTGTGGCTTTACCTCTCTTAGCGATCAAAAAGACAACAATCAGTACAAATGTACGCAATTCAATTCCAGGAGCGGGAACATTATCAAAGGATTGGGCAGGGCAAAAAACCTGTGAGTTCCTGACCCCACTGCAAGCTGGAAGAGCATGCAGCATGAAAGGGACGTGGAGGAACTCTCGAACGAGATCACAGGCAAGGTTCACCTGCAGGGATGCAGCATCACGTAGGCTAAGGAAGATCAGGAAGTGTCCACTGCCTGCATCAGGTTTCGATCATTGGGACCTCGTGCGCTCCTGCAGAAACTTCACCTTCCGGACGGAGAATGCACCGGTCTTAGCTCCTGATATGAATGCGCCGACAAAGGGAGATAGCCCAGATAGCTTCTACTGCTGCGTTCGAGAGGAGCTTGTGCAGTTCCATGTGACCGAACACCGAACTATGCCTGCGCTGCTATGAGAAGTGCAAAGCACACAAGACCTCCGCGCAGGTGCCTGTCGTCAAATGCCAAGCAATACCATCCTTCCCTCTGCATGTGCAACACTGAAGCTCTGCTGCTCTTGACACATACTTGACAAAGCACACCCTTGCTCAGGTTCCCAACTTAAACTGTGCAAGAGCCGTGTCTTCCCTGCGCCAGCAGTGTGCAATCCTCACCGATGTACCGAAGGACACCTCGCCCCACAACGAAGCGGCCGAATGAACATGGTTGGGTGGCTCAGGCCTTCACAAGGTCAAGGCCACATGCACGCTGGCGTATTCATGCCACAGGCTGTTGTTGTCCGGGCAGCCGTTCTGCAATTGCACTGCAATGCACAGCAGTCTAAACAGCAAATGAGATCTGTGGAATGAAAGAGCTTCAAGCTGCAGGCAAAAAAGAGAAGCCGCAGATTCATGGATCTCACGTTCGCGTGCGCTGACTCATACATACCATTATGATGCTTGCTTGTCTAGTGACCGCACATGCGCACTCGACGAAGTGAGTTTCCCCACACCGTCGAACCTAGCACCAGAAGTCTGGAAGCTGGCTGCACAAACTTGGAAGGCGAACTGTTGGCCCAAGCAGAGAGAGAAATGGACGAAAGCTGGAATTGGAAGAGTCAACCTTCAGCAAGAATGGTTCGGGCCATTCAACCTGGTGACGATGAATTCAGGGGGTATCCAGTGCCGTTTTGGCCATCAGCATTTGATCAGCAAGCTCCCAGCGGTCCCACCAGGCACTTGCCTTGAGTTGCCATGCTTGGGAAAAGGGAAGGTTGATACAGCAGGAAGCTTGGCAGTGCATCGGTCCTAATTTGAACTACAGTCCAGTTGGAGTACCGAAGTGCCTCCTCTAACCTTTGGCAGGAAGACGGTTTTCGGGGCAAGCGTATAGATGGCAACTTGACATTCAGAAAATGTCCTGCTGCGACACTGCTGGCTGCCTTGCAAACCTGAGAAGGAGTGGGACGATTGCGATGTGGAACCCGAGAGTCTGGCATTCCGCTGGCAAGTCCAACAGCAAGCAATGCATGCGACAAGGCCTGCAAGCTGGCTGCCCTCCCCTGAACCTTGCAAGGATACGGAGGTCAGGAGAACCTTGAATGGTGCAGAGGACTGGTTCCGTCAGCATGAAATACGGTGTGTTCCCACGTTCGGGCTTCCACATGGCACAGAAAAGCATTGAATCCACGAGGGACTTGCACAATGCATCGGGGTGCAAACGCGGGAGGCCGGTCTCAGCTACACGGTCTTGACGTCCAATCTCACCCCAGTGAATTCTTGTTGCGGCCTGCGTTCCACGGCCGAGCACGCAACACAAGATTGCGAAGTGGTGGAGAAGCCGCAGAGGCAATCCGTGGCAAGATGGCAGCAGGCGCTGACCTGCAGACTGCCTTGGCTTCTTGCACTTCAACCATCCAGCGAAGCATCAGGCGGTATCCATAATACACTCGTGTCTCAGAGCTTTCTTGTGGTCACTGGCTTGAGTCTGCGGCCCACACGTGCCATCTTGCCTGCTTTTCCCACTACACAGCGAGATTCTGTTCAGAGATAGGTCGATATGGCCTCTACTGGAGCCACCTTTGCAAGACTCAAGATGTCGTATGCAGGCCAGACCAGACAAATTGCAAATATCTGGTGCATAATTAGGCCCGCAGGCCCTCTCTTGATCCAAGGCTCGCAAGGCTCTGCCCAGCCCCAGCTTCAACAAAGTATGCTGACGATCAAGAGATGTGCTCGCTGGAGCCCAACCTCAATGCCTTCGTTCAACAAGTGACGGGGGCCGCGCTGCTTTCTGATTGGCGCGGCGACGCCGCTTCAGTGACTGTGGCCGCTCTGTTGGCAGATTCAGATGTGCTTCGGTCTTGTTTGGACTAGCCTCTATCTCTGCAAGTGCCAAACTGCCTCATGATCATTTGCAAGCACCTGCCTGTGAACCCGTCTATTTGCATGCCAAATCCGCCCATGCTTCTGAAACAAAGACGAGATGTCCCAAAAACAGGACCTTTGCAGGTCCCAATGATCGGTATCCGCAAGATGGGCCAGGCAGAGGTGGCCAGGAAGCGCTACCTGAGCAAGCTTGGAGCTATTGGGTAAGAAGTGTCTTGCACTTACTGCATGCGCGGCGCTAGTGGTGCAAGGAACTCCAGCTGCATCAGAGCGGGTCGAAATCTTGGTGCCAGCTGTTGTGCACGCCCTGACATCATTGATCCAAGGGGTACCGACAGCAGCGACCCTCCAACGACACAATGCCCCGCACATCAACGCCACAGCGAGCGAGCTGCTCTGCTAATCTGCCGCCACAACTTGCCCAAAGCTGTGACCGCATAAGATAAGTCTTGAGTTGCTCCCGATTGCTGACAAGACTGAACACAACAGACCTCGAGATGTCCCGCAGCGCAAGATGTCTTCAGTTGGACAAAGATTTGCAATGCTGTCATGCAAGGCAGTGGAGATCTCATCAAATCGCAGGGTTCCGCGAATCCGGCCTTGTAGGCAAATCACAAGGCCGAAGCCTTGTGTGATACTCTGCAGTGTTGACTTTCTAGACAGTCGTTCTGCCCTTATCACCTTGGATCCACTTTGTCGTGGCAGAACAGGTCTTTGTCCAAACATGCTGTGAGGTGATACATTCCTTGGCCATCTCTGCTCTAGCAGTCAGAGGTAGTTAACGCCAAGTGCTACAACACGCTCTCCAGAGAAACGCCGCAGGCATGCTGCATCAACCTGCAAAAGCATCGTAGTCGCATTCCACAGGTTGAAAACTGGCCTGGGGGTCTTGATTCCTCTTGAGTAACAAACCAGTAGGATGCGAGCAGGTGGGACAACACATACCTGGAGTACCCACGCCACAGACACCAGATGACAGTGCTTGTCGGGGAGGCAAAATTGGGGCTGAGACACGCAACCTCACCGCTCAGCAGACAAGGCTAGGGGTCCCAGCCTGCCTTGCGGCCAGTAAGCCAGTCTCAGCTGTTCCATCTGAATGATCAGTGGGACCAGTTGAGCTGGTCCAAATACAAGGCGCAGCGTGCAAATTACTGGAAGCAGTGTTGACTCGGACTTGGTGGCAACATGACCCGATAGTGACTTAAACCAAACAGCTCGCTTTGAGACGGCGAGCGGACGCTACTCAACGGCTATTTCAAGGAAGCATGTTTTGCATCAAATACTGCAGCCATGACTATGGCTGAAAGCGCCATTTCCCACCAACTGGAGATCGCATGGCGACCAACAGATAAGGTCAGAGTCTACACACTCAACAGACCGCTGCAGCCTAGTGATGTTCCGACGTGCACTTGGCATCCCGTCGTGCTTGGAAAATCACACTCCAGCAATTTGATGCCAGCAGTGGCCGTTTGCCACCAGGCAGGCTGGCTCTGGAGCAGTCAGCGAAAGGCTGATTTGCTCTCAGATAGTGCAGCAGTCGGCTACCGCATGGCTCTAGCTTGACCCCCGCAGATTGTGTCAACTAAATTGGTCCCAGCAGATCCATCTGAATGATCAGTGGGACCAGTTGAGCTGGTCCAAATACAAGGCGCAGCGTGCAAATTACTGGAAGCAGTGTTGACTCGGACTTGGTGGCAACATGACCCGATAGTGACTTAAACCAAACAGCTCGCTTTGAGACGGCGAGCGGACGCTACTCAACGGCTATTTCAAGGAAGCATGTTTTGCATCAAATACTGCAGCCATGACTATGGCTGAAAGCGCCATTTCCCACCAACTGGAGATCGCATGGCGACCAACAGATAAGGTCAGAGTCTACACACTCAACAGACCGCTGCAGCCTAGTGATGTTCCGACGTGCACTTGGCATCCCGTCGTGCTTGGAAAATCACACGCCAGCAATTTGATGCCAGCAGTGGCCGTTTGCCACCAGGCAGGCTGGCTCTGGAGCAGTCAGCGAAAGGCTGATTTGCTCTCAGATAGTGTAGCAGTCGGCTACCGCATGGCTCTAGCTTGACCCATGCGCGTTGCGTCCAACTCAGCAGATCCATTTGAATGACCAATGGAAACACTTCTGACACTTCTTGAGCTGGCCTAAATACATAACGCAGGGCGCAAGTTACTGGGAGCAGTGTTGACTCCAACTTGGTCGCAACCTCAAGTGACTTGACAAACCAGACAACTTGCTTGCACGGCAGGCCTGAAAGCTGGTGTTAGGGGTGAAGGCAAACGCCCGCGGGGATTTGGTCAACTGCAAGCTGGCCAGCCCAGCAAAAGCCCGCATCTTCTTTGCAGAGTGTGGTCGTTAAGACATCTACCAATACCTGCGGTGCCGTCAACCTTGGGCCTGCCAGCTTCCACTGGCCTAGATTGCCACAGGGTAAATGATCCTCTTTGGGCCCATGTAAATGGTGACAAAAGAGCTGTATGTCTGGCAGTTCTTTCTTTGTCGGCCATGGCCATACCTGAAAATGGCGGCTCGATATGAACTGCAGAAAATTTGGCAGCATTCCAGCGCAGGTCTGCCACAAGAGAATCTTCTGAACTGTGAGTGGCTGGGGGTTCATGGCCATGGAGCAAATACTGCATTGTGCTGCAGCTTTTTGCGTGCCTGTCTTTGTAGAGTCTGGTCAACACCACAAAGCTTTGAACGACGCCAGTGCGCGCAAGCTAGACTTCGTCTGGACCGGTTCTTGATGTTACAGATCACATTGGAACGTCTCCACATGCCCATGCCGACTGACTCAACCCAATCCTTCTCAGCAAACTCTCACGTTCCGACCTCGAAAGGCTATCGGGGTCAAAGGAGCACTTGCTAGTGGACCCCTGCGTTTCAGGTTCATGCAGTAGTTGGGAGTGGCAAGCTGCAGCTTCGGGCCCTTTGCAGCTAGTGAGACAGTGTCAAGGTGCATCTTCGCGAACGTGCGCTCGAGCTGGGGAATTCGAGGTTATTCCGTCGTTTTGGCCTGATTTTGGCTGCTTTTTCGTTGTTTTCATCGACGTGCAGGTCACGTGGAGGCTGCCGCAGCCCTTCGGATGCCCCTTCTTCGTGACAGACAAGCTGGAGATGGACAAGAAGGGCGACGTGAAGTTGGAGGGGTCCTCGGACAAGGCGACGAAGGGCTTGAAGATCGACTTCAAGCCGGACCTCAAGGCGATTTTCATTCTCAGGTCCTGGGACTTCAGAGCCACGGCTGCGCATGCTTGACAAACTGTCAAACGCCTGCATTTTGCAATCCAGTATCAAGGCCGATCAGAGCAGAGCGGCACCATCTGCGAAACCGCCTGAGCTGGTTGCAATTAACTTGTATCTCTACTGCCCCATGAAGGGGCAGCGTGCGAAAATCTGACACTGGCTCTACTGGAAGTGCCAACCATCCTGCAGTCGCTTCCACTTGTGCGATGTTCCTTCAGACTTTGAAATAGCGAGCTGTTTGATTCCATCTCAATGATCATTGGGTGTGCTCATGAAATGATCCCATATGTTGCAACATCGCAACGACTCGGGCCAGTTCAAATGTCGTGCGTGGCATCGACGTACTCATAGCACCTTTCAGCAAACAACTCCTCCCTCGGTGGGCTGATGGAGGAGGCTTCCATTGTGAGTCTCTTACCCGCGGCAAAACCACTCCCATTTGCAGTGACGGCCTCCTTCCTCATTTAGAGGTCTAGTGTTTCAAGTACTCGAACTTCCAGAATTGTCTGAGCGCAGCCGACTGGAGAACCATGTGATAGACTCCGAATGTTCCCGGCCCCATGGAAAAGGAGCGCCCAATGACATCCAGGCCTTTCCAAGGGCTGCCAGAATGTTTGGAAAGTGATCGCGGCAACTCCTTTTGCGCTTGGTAAAGTGCTCAGTAATCCAAGAAGAAGGAGAAGAATCAAGGCTGGGAAAGGATGAGTCGCAGGGAGAAAGGAAGGCGACCCAAATGAAGGTTTAGCCAGCAGCGTTTTGCTTGCGAGCCCTTCAAGATGGTGTCGTGAGGTCAGGATACTCGAGCTGACGTCTGGCAGATACCTCCAAATGAGGTTGGAACCTGTAAGTAACATAACAATCCAATGCAAGGACCAGGGTTGTTGCTGAGAATAAAATACTTTGCTACTGCTCTCATCCTCTCAGCCAATGGACGCGACGTAACTGTCAGATCTGTTAGAAGGCCACCTCCGAAATCTTCCCACATCCATCTGAATGATCAATAATGACACCACTTCTTGGGTAGCTCTGAGGAGAAGACACTGTGCGCAATGGGTGGGTAGCAGTCTTGACTTGGATTTGGTAGCCGAGTCATGAGAAAGCAGACTCAGCAATTCAATGCAACTTACCGGGTTTCACAGTAGGCGTGGAGACTACTTCAATCATTCATCTTGGGTCAATCAACGCAGGAGCCATAGTTCAAAGTTCAAAGCAGTCTTCACGCTTCAAAGCAGAATCGCGGACTGACCCAAGGAACATGTCCGCATCTTCTGCACATGAAACAGAGAGAATGCTGGAGCCATATTGCTTCTGGCCAACATGCCACATGCAAGATGTCGTCTGCTGTTCGCAAGGGCACCCACGCAATGTAAGCGTGCTCCTGGAATGACGAAGCAAGCTTGAAAGCCAAGGTCTAGCCTCTTGCTTTAATCATTTATCTCAGCATCCGTGTGCCTCCGGCTTGGTCTGAGTGCATTTTGGGGCAATGCATTGTCAACACTTCCGTCTGCAAAATCACAGACGTCAGTTCTTGAACGGCTTAAAGGAAAAGATGCAGCACACCCATTGCAGGCAGTCTTGATTTGCGTTCGTCACAGCCTCCGAGCAGGCGATTTTAGGGAAGCTTCCGAATCAGCACGGTTTGAAAGTAGGAATGGAGACTGCAGCTCGGGTCAATCACTGCAGGAGCCATCATAGTTCCAAGATGCTACTGTAAAAGCAGCCTTTATGCTTCCAAGCAGGACCGCGTCTGACCCACGGAACATGTCCGCATCTTCTCCACATGAAACAGAGAGAATGCTGGAGCTATATTGCTTCTGGCCAACATACCACATGCAAGATGTCGTCTGCTTTTCGCAAGGGCACCCACGCAATGTAAGCGTCCTCCTGGAATGACGAAGCAAGCTTGAAAGCCAAAGTCCAGCCTCTGTCTTCAATCTCAGCATCCGTGTGCCTCTGGCTTGGTCTGGGTGCGTTTCTGGGCAACGCATTGTCAACACATCCTGAAAAATCACAGACGTCAGTTCTTGAGCGGCTTAAAGGACAAGATGCAGCACACCCATTGCAGGCAGTCTTCAACTTCATTTGCCGGCGATTTTAGGAAAGCTTCCGAATCACCGCGATTTGGAAGTAGGAATGGACGTGGTGACTGCATCTGGGGTCAATCACTGCAGGAGCCATCACAGTTCCAAGCCTTCAAAGCAGTCTTCCTGCTTCAAACCTGCTTCAAAGCAGGATCGCACAGCGATCCACGGAACATGTCCGCATCTTCTCCACATGAAACACAGAGAATGCTGGAGCTATATTGCTGCTGGCCAACATGCCACATGCAAGATGTCGTCTGCTGGTCCCAGTAGTTGCTAGGGCACGCATGCAATGTAAGCTTCCTCCTGAAATCACGCAGCAAGATTGAAAGCTGAGGTCCAGCCTCTTGCTCTAATCTCAGCATCCGTGTGCCTCCGGCTTGGTCTGAGTGCATTTTGGGGCAATGCATTGTCAACACTTCCGTCTGCAAAATCACAGACGTCAGTTCTTGAACGGCTTAAAGGAAAATATGCAGCACACCCATTGCAGGCAGTCTTGATTTGCGTTCGTCACAGCCTCCGAGCAGGCGATTTTAGGGAAGCTTCCGAATCAGCACGGTTTGAAAGTAGGAATGGAGACTGCAGCTCGGGCCAATCACTGCAGGAGCCATCATAGTTCCAAGATGCTACTGTAAAAGCAGCCTTTATGCTTCCAAGCAGGACCGCGTCTGACCCACGGAACATGTCCGCATCTTCTCCACATGAAACAGAGAGAATGCTGGAGCCATATTGCTTCTGGCCAACATGCCACATGCAAGATGTCGTCTGCTTTTCGCAAGGGCACCCACGCAATGTAAGCGTCCTCCTGGAATGACGAAGCAAGCTTGAAAGCCAAGCTCCAGCCTCTGTCTTCAATCTCAGCATCCGTGTGCCTCTGGCTTGGTCTGGGTGCGTTTCTGGGCAACGCATTGTCAGCACATCCATTTGAATGATCACAGACGTCAGTTCTTGTGCCAGAAGTTGAAGACGCGGCGCGAGCAAAGGTTGCAAAAGGTGCTTGGTCACAGATCCGGCGCACAAGAGCAGCCGCAATGAATCAGCTTTGTTTCTGCCAAGCCGTCTGACCTGTGATCTCGCTTGTGCAGCTGACTGTTCGGGACCAGAACCTGTGACCAGGGAGACACAACACATGTGCCCGTCTTGTTCGCACCTTGACTCAATATCTTCGTATTCTGAGAGCCCCGTCACTAACGCTGCCTTACAACATGTGCCTCTTTCTGGCTTCTGATTAGAGCACCTTCTGCGCATGGCGCGTGGAACTCCGACACATTGTTATAACTCAAGAAACAAGGCCCAGGGCGCTACGGATTGCAAACTACTCCCTTTTCTTTGGAAATGATAATGTCTGCAACTTGCCAAGAGGAGTGCGGACCGTTGCGACCTTGTGACTTGTGAGAAGGACAACGCCGTGTGCGCCTCCATCGACCCAAGTTCAAAGTGGGTATGCATTAGGCACGGCTGCTCAGGCAATGCGCATGCCTGGAACTCCAAAGAGAGAGAGAGAGACCTGTAGATCAACAGTCAAGGGACCACTCGCGCTCTGCAAGGAGCAACTGTCAATGAGTCTCCCACTTCTGCTCTAGCCCTAGCAACTTCGAGTGCAAGATGCTCTGGGTGGTCCACGCAGTCCAGCTTGCGTAGACAGACAGCACCCGCGAGAATCAAGTCCACTCCACAGAACTTCGCCAGGGGGCATATCATCCTGGGCCAAACGCAAAATACCAGCTTAGAATGCGCTTTGAAAGCTGCAAAAGAGCAAAACCAGTGTGTACATATGCATTAAGGTCATCATCAGACTGTCTGTGCACTTTCGCATGTTGGAGTCGTATACAGTATGCACCAGCTTAGCTGCTAGCCTCGGGGGTGCCCGAGGGTCAAGCCAAGTATTTTGCTCATACAACACACTCCACGGACCCTCCCCTGCTGCGGAATGGAGCGCCCTCCCACATCTGTGTGGTGACAAAGTCGGTCCAAGATGGTCCAGAATGAGGCGTGCAACCAACACCACAAGATCATGATGGTCCTACTCAGTCCTGCGCATGCAGCCAGCATCATGCCTTTAAGCTAGCAGGTAGCCCCAGACATACAAGCCCTGCATGAGCCCTGCGTCTCTGCATGCAGTCTCGGGTGGACCATACCAACCGTTCCCCAATTCCCGTGAGCCCTGAACCTGCATGGCATGGGTAATATGACATGTACATATATATATATATATATATATCTATACATACTGTATATGCGTTTGTCCTACTGCGACCTGCCCAGTCCCCCTTCCAATGTGATGTCCCCCGGCCCTGGCCCCGGGACTAGGTCCCAGCATTTGGCTGTGCAAGACTACTTCCCATCCATTCTTACCTTTATTCCCCCACTTATATAGTTGAATCTCTTGCAAGTACCATAGAATTCAGCAGTTGCAAAGACTACGGCCCTCATCAACCATCAATCACACCCACCCACAACCAACACACCATCACCAAGACCTGCCTTGCAAGGCTGACAGCCACGCTGGCAAAGAGCCACGTCGTTGGAGACAATTCCAAAAGCCGGGGATGATAGTTTGAGCCTTGGCTGCGTGACAGGACCGGCGGAAATGAGCCACCCATGCAATCGACTCTCTCAGCTCAACAGGGGCTACCTCAAGACGTACCGTATGCTTTAAAACGGTTGAAGATAGGGCTGGATGGTGACAGCGTTGATTGCATCGACTGTAGACTCACAGCCCGCGCACGCTCTTTTCTTTCCGAACTTCTGCATCTGTTCAAGTCAGACTCTGACTGTATGCAAAACTGGAGACACTAATAACTCGAGGCGAAAGGGGCTCACCGTGCAAACAGAGCTACCAGCTCATGTCTCACCGCGGCACCTGTGTGTGAAATCTCCGGGAGCGTTGGCGGGCGGACGTTCGCAACCTGGAGCGTGGCTGCTATTTCTTGTCCGTCGACGGTAGAGCCTGCACTTGCAAGAAGGACCGTACCCCGGTACCTGGAATCCATGGCTGTCAAGCTGAAACGTCTTCCGGGTACTTGGCAACTGGCTAAAGGCTTTGCCCCTACCCTACTAGCGTTGCTGGCGCCTGTCGTCAGCGCAGTGGGCCATGCGAATCAGGCCGAGACATACACAAGGTTGACACCCAGAAACTGGCCATCTGCAAGGCTTTCTGGTCGCTATGACATTCCGAGTGACATTCCGACTCCGACGTTGTGGGATATTTGCTTCCACTGCACCCTGTCGCTATTAAGTCTAGCATCCGAAAGCGGAAGTACAGCACCGAAGCAAAGCACCGCTTCAAACTCCAGCGTGGCTGCTACTTGCACCTGCAAGGAAGGACCACGGCGTTTGTTCTCCGCTTGCCCGTACCCCGGTACCTGGCATCCACGGCTGTCAAGCTGAAAGGTCTTCCAAGCACTTGGCAATTGGCTAAAGGTTTTGTCCCTGCTAGCGCTGATGACACCTGTCGTCAGTCACACTGCGCAGCGGAGCGTGCGAATCAGACTGATGCATGTACAACGTTGACATCCAGCTCGCCATCTGCAATAGGTTCGCTGATCAAGCAGAATGGTGAGGATGGCAGTCAGACCTCATGGGACAGAAACCTGTACTTTAAGTCTAGCATAGGAAAGCGCTGCAGCACCAAACCACCGCTTCAAACTCCCGCGTGGCTGCCATTTCTTGTCCGCTTATGGTGGAGCTTGCACTTGCAAGGAAGAACCGCGGCGTTTGTTCTCCGCTTGCCCGCACCGCGGTACCTGGCATCCACGCGTGTCAAGCTGAAAGGTCTTCCGAGCAATTGGCTAAAGGCTTTGATGCCAGTAGCATTGCTGACACCTGTCGTCAGCTACACACAACAGTGGGCAGTGCGAATGAGGCCAAGCATGCACAAGGTTGTCATCAAGAAACTCGCCCTTTGCAACAGGTTCGCCGATCAAGCAGAATGACGGTGCCATTTGCTATGATATTGAGGCCTCACGCAATAGAGTTGAATAGAGTTGGTGCGCCAGTGTTGTGTACTCTGTTCCTTTCTGCACGAGCCCTCAGCACAGCACAGGGAGGCCGCCGCAAGAGTAAGCTCTTCCCTGGCTCCGATTGCTGGGGGACAGCCTGCACCTCATCATTGCACTACACATCCGACAGCTACCAATGAATACTGCTCCTACGTCTACTTGACAGTGTGCTGTTGCTCAACCAGCAAGATGAAAGAAGGTAACGCACAAGCAGCAAACCTTTGGTGTTGCTATGCTACGCTGGAAAGAGCATCAGTTTGGGAGTGCACTCCCACCGCCCGCCTGGAGAAGTGATGCTTGAATAATGCTGGCATCCACAAAGTCAAGGCCGGAAACACAATCATGCCTGAGTGGAGGGCCACACTTGCACGGACTCATGTAAGTCATATTGTTTGGATTGCATTTAAGCTGGGCATAGGAAATGATGCTCCGTGTGTGGTAGGACGTCTCTTCTGAATCACGGAAGCGGAGCCACCCTTAACTTCGCAAGTCGTAAGGTGGTGAAGAAATCGCCTGCGACGCCGGGCTGCACTCAGCTGCAACAACGCTACCTGCCAGGAATACCATTCCTGTGCGTTGTTCTGGTCTGCTGTGCTCCTGTTCGTAGCTGCTGCAAACGCACCACTGAGTGCAATTGAATACCCCCAGCGTTGCTACACTCGCAAAATTTGGCGGGTTCACGAGATAGCACGTGCACAGGTAATACCTTCGTCCTTCCGACTAGGCGCTTTCCATGCTGATGCCACTCAGGCATCCTTGAAAGCAGCATACCCTGTTCATCAAAGCAGCGCTAGAAGCAACCAGCAATGCATTCGCTTCAGGTACCTTCCCATGTCCTACTGATTGCGAGCGAGTTGCATGTGGACACTTGAGAGAGTACCAGCTACTTGGCTGACAGCAAGACCGTTTGCTTTGCAGATTCTTTGCACAATGATTATGGATGATTGTGGACGAAACGCTGTTGTCGTGTCAAGGAGAAGAAACCGTCGTCCATCCGAAGGACGTTTGCTCGATAGTCACTGAAATTAACCTCTGCACCAGGCTCGCCAATCAAGTGAAGTGATCGTGCCGACATTCAGACCTTGTGAGACACTATTGCATCCACTTCGCCCCTTTGGTACCTGTGCTTTAGCTCTAGCATAGGAAAGCGGAAGTGCTGCAGCACCAAACCACCGCTTCAAACTCCCGCGTGGCTGCCATTTCTTGTCCGTTTATGGTGGAGCTTGCACTTGCAAGAAAGGACCGCGGCGTTTGTTCTCCGCTTGCCCGCACCCCGGTACCTGGCATCCACGCGTGTCAAGCTGAAAGGTCTTCCGGGCACTTGGCAATTGGCTAAAGGCTTTGTCCCTACTAGCATTGATGACACCTGTCATCAGTCACACAGCGCAGCGGAGCGTGCGAATCAGACTTACAATGTTGACATCCAGCTCGCCATCTGCCAGAGGTCCGTGAATCAAGCAGAATAGTCGTGATGATTCGTGATGATATTCTGAGAGACATTCCGACCTTGTGGGATATTTGCTTCCATTGCGCCCTGTCGCTGTTAAGTCTAGCATCGGAAAGCGGAAGTACAGCACCGAAGCAAAGCACCGCTTCAAACTCCAGCGTGGCTGCCACTTGCACCTGCAAGGAAGGACCACGGCGTTTGTTCTCCGCTTGCCCGTACCCCGGTACCTGGCATCCACGGCTGTCAAGCTGAAAGGTCTTCCGAGCACTTGGCAATTGGCTAAAGGCTTTGTCCCTGCTAGCGCTGATGACACCTGTCGTCAGTCACACTGCCCAGCGGAGCGTGCGAATCAGACTGATGCATGTACAACGTTGACATCCAGCTCGCCATCTGCAATAGGTTCGCCGATCAAGCAGAATGGTGAGGATGGCAGTCAGACCTCATGGGACAGAAATGCTTTCATTTCGCCCCTTCGGTACCTGTACTTTAAGTCTAGCATAGGAAAGCGCTGCGGCACCAAACCACCGCTTCAAAATTCCGCGTGGCTGCCATTTCTTGTCCGCTTATGGTGGAGCTTGCACTTGCAAGGAAGGACCGCGGCGTTTGTTCTCCGCTTGCCCGCACCGCGGTACCTGGCATCCACGCGTATCAAGCTGAAAGGTCTTCCGAGCATTTGGCTAAAGGCTTTGATGCCAGTAGCATTGCTGACACCTGTCGTCAGCTACACACAACAGTGGGCAGTGCGAATCAGGCCAAGCATGCACAAGGTTGTCATCAAGAAACTCGCCCTTTGCAACAGGTTCGCCGATCAAGCAGAATGACGGTGCCATTTGCTATGATATTGAGGCCTCACGCAATAGAGTTGAATAGAGTTGGTGCGCCAGTGTTGTGTACTCTGTTCCTTTCTGCACGAGCCCTCAGCACGGCATAGGGAGGCCGCAGAAGGAGTAAACTCTGGTACGCGGCCTGGACTTTGTCATTTCACATTTCACTACACATTCGACGGCTGCCCATCAAGCCTGCTCCTACCGGGGCTTCACCTAGGTCTGCGTGACGTGTGCTGTTGGTCACCAGGCACAAGCAGAAAACTTTGGTGTTGCTATGCTACGCTGGAAGGAGCACCAGGTTGGGAGTGCACTCCTGCCTGGAGAAGTGATGCTTGGTTTTGCACCATGCTGGTATCCACAAGGTCATAGTCGACAACCCAATCATGACTCAGTGGAGGGCCACACTTGCACGGACTCAAGTAAGTGTTTGTTTGCTGTGCGTTTGAGCGGGCCATAAGCTGTGATGCTTCGCGTGTGGTAGGACGTCTCTTCTGAATCACGGAAGCGGAGCCACCCTTAACTCTGCAAGTCGTAGGGTGATGAAGAAATCGCCTGCGACGCCGGGTTGCACTCAGCTGCAACAACGCTGCCTGCCCGCCACCTTCTTTGTCCGCTTGCACGCACCCCTGTGCCTATTGTCCATGGCTGTCAAGCTGAAATGTGTTCCGAGCAATCCGCTGAAGGCTTTGTCGACCGCAGCATCCGGCGGAATTGCTGACACAGGTCATCAGTCACACACAATAGTGGACCACGCGAATCTGGAATAATCAGGCTAATCCATGAGCTCGGTATCTGCAACCAGCTCATCAGTTATGCTCAGTCAGAATGACTGCATTCTTGGGAGGGTTGAAGCCAGAGAGCTTGCGCAGCTCTGAGCCTCATGGGAGCTTTGCGACAGCTGTGCAAAGGCATCAATGCCTGCAGTACGCACTCACAAAAGCTATAATTCACATCAGCGCTGTCCGGGCCGCTGCATGTAGGCCGCTGGATGTAAACCCGCACTGGGAAACCTTCCACTGAGCCAACCTGGCACAGCCGCTTGGATTCAGATCGAGACTGGGCGCGGGGACGCGGCTGGGACAACATTCGCTAGTCTGATAGGCGTGAGCCCTCTAGCAGTGATAATGACGAGGCAAAGCCAATCTCAGGCCAAGATGTTCGCTATCAGCAAAAGATGCAAGAAGAGTCGATGTGGCTTAGAGGCGAGGTCTCAGAGGGCCGGGTGAGCTACTTCGAGGGCCAAGTTCATCGGGCAGACGGAATGAACACCTTCCCGTTCTCGGCAGCGCAGACCGCGCTGCATTGCTTGGCCTACCCTCTATCTCTGCAAGTGCCAAGCTGCATCATGTTCATTTGCAAGCACCTGCCTGTGAACCCGCCTGTTTGCACTCCAAGTCTGGCCATGCTTCACAAGCAAAGTCGCGATGTCCCAAGAGCAGGACCTTTGCAGGTCCCAATGATCGGTATCCGCAAGATGTGTCAGGCAGGGGTGGCAAGAAAGCGGCACCTGAGGAAGCTTGGAACCGTTGCGCAGGAAGGGCCTTGCACTTACTGCATGCGCGGCGCTAGTGGTGCAAGGAACTCCAGTTGCATCAAAGTGAGTCTAAATGCTGGTGCCAGCTGTTGTACTTGCCCTGACATCATTGATCCAAGGGATAACGCCAGCAACGACCCTCCAACGACACGATGCCCCACACGTCAACGCCATAGCGAGTCAGCTGCTCTGCTAATCTGCAGCCACGACTTGCCCAAAGCTGTGACCGCACAAGATGAGTCTTGAGTTGCTCCCGATTGCTGACAAGACTGAATGCAACAGACCTCGAGATGTCCCGCAGTGCAAGATTGCTTCAGTTGGGCAAAGATTTGCAATGCTGCCATGAAAGGCTGTGGAGATCTCATCAAATCTGTGGTTTCCTCGGGCACCACCTGGGAGACCAATCAAAGGTTGAGCGATGTCGGTTCTGAGGTAGTGCCGTGCAGTCTTAACCACGCGCCTCGTGCGTTTGAGACCTACCAGGACCCCAGCATGTTTGGTACAATAAGCATGTGTTTGCTTTTGTAGCACGACTTTGACGGACAGCACAACGGCTGCATGCAAGGCTGGCCCTCCTTGGACTCACAGCCTGGGCCACAATCTCTTTGAACGACCCCCTTTTGATGACAGTCCCTGCCGAGAAGTTGAGCTTCTGAGCACAATGCCTCAGCAATGCCTCTGTACAAAAAGCTGTGGAGCCTGGAGATCTGCTTGCGCAAACTGTGACCTGGACGCTGGAGTACAAAAGGAGTGACAGTTGCGCGGCGCGCTTGGCAACATATGTCCTTGGCCTTTCCGATTTGAAAGCTGCAGGTCTAAGACTTGCTTTGGGGCCGGCACTAGACAGGTTCCAGGCAGCTGGTCTTTCTAAGCCAACAGGAAGACTGCAGGCTAGGACAAATATCACTGCGAAAGAGCCTTGATGGAGAGGCCACCTATTGCTCGCAAGATAAACCCTGAAGTGCAGGAAAGGAGTACTCCGCGGCTAGCCGATCCGTGCTTGCCTGCCCCCATTGTTCATGGAGCAAGCCTTTTTGTGCTCACCAATGGCAACCTCTTATGGATCAGGAATCCAAGCGGGCACCCAGCCCAGGGTCGAGCGGCTAAGTCCTTGACAATAGCACAATTGCATTCAACGGAGATGTTGCAACCAGGTTGCGAATATGCAACCGCCACTGGCAGTGCTTGGATCGCTTGGCTTCGGAGTTGTCCTGGCCAGGCACACATTCGACAGCATACGCAAGGGAATCATGGTGGAACCTGGGATGTCAGGGCTGCTGAGACGGAGCGCGGGTTGGAGGAAAGAGTGGCTCCTCTGCGTACGTGGACAATGCTCCTCAATCAACTACGTAACCAACTTTGGGAGCGTCAATTGAAGAAGCACCTCACACGCCCAATGAAGCTGCTTCCATTCCCACAAGTGCGCAGTGGCACTAGAGCTAGACCATACAAACCAGGGCATCCCGTCGAGAACTATAAGAACTCACTCCACAGGTGGTTCCGTACACAGTATCCGCAAACACCTTGGCATTTCTGACTGGGACACTGCACTGAGCTGGCAAGAATGCACTGCCCCAAGGGTTCAGGCCGCGCACGACCCTGCGGACACCCCATGATGCCTCAGCAATGCCTCTGTACAAAAAGCTGTGGAGCCTGGAGATCTGCTTGCGCAAACTGTGACCTGGACGCTGGAGTACAAAAGGAGTGACAGTTGCGCGGCGCGCTTGGCAACATATGTCCTTGGCCTTTCCGATTTGAAAGCTGCAGATCTAAGACTTGCTTTGGGGCCGGCACTAGACAGGTTCCAGGCAGCTGGTCTTTCTAAGCCAACAGGAAGACTGCAGGCTAGGACAAATATCACTGCGAAAGAGCCTTGATGGAGAGGCCACCTATTGCTCGCAAGATAAACCCTGAAGTGCAGGAAAGGAGTACTCCGCGGCTAGCCGATCCGTGCTTGCCTGCCCCCATTATTCATGGAGCAAGCCTTGTTGTGCTCACCAGCAATGGCAACTTCTCATTAAGGCATCCCACTTGCGGCCTCGTTTTTTTCAGAAGTCCGCTCTTGCCAAGAACCTCGAGCGTGCCAAC
>CAWVNT010000064.1:0-17154 GCA_963930775.1 Cliona cf. orientalis
GTGGCTGCTGGGCTATTCGTTGAATCGCCCAGGTGGAGCTCCACCATCGGCGCAGTGAGGCTATGAATTTGGGTGTCAAATAAGCCAGGCTAAGCCAGGCCAGTGACATGGCAAAGTCCGAGATGGTGAGAGCCTTCACGTCAATCCGAAATCTGAAGCATGTATCTTGTGCATCTCCACGTTTCTCATTGCATGCAATTGAAAATGGACTTAATATGAATTGAAAATGATAGAAAATGCAAGTGCAGTCTCAATTCTGTTTGTGAGGTCATTGATCGCTTGGAGATGTTGCTGGAGGAAGGCCTGTGCGAGGCTCGTGAGTTTTCAGCGCCGAGGTGAGCGGCGCTGGGCTGGGGCTTCCGAGCTGCGGGTCGGATGAGAGAACTTCACCACCGTGCACTGAGGTGGCCTTGGATGGGCTTAAGGAGCGTTGCCAACGCCAGGAACAGGCTCAAAAAGAGCTCAAAATGTCTCAAAAAGAGACTGAAAGGCTTAATTCCCATTTAAGTGAGCATATTATGCAGCATATTCTCTTATTTCTCCTTTTGGCTTTGCCAGACCATAGCACGGCTTCGAAGTAACACGGCCTTCAGCTCAGCGTATACCAGCGGCCTTGTGGTGTACCAAGGTCAGAAACTTGCCACGCCCTCCAACAGGGCGCCGTGGAGTACTTCGAGGACTTTAAAGATCTTTAAAAGTCTTTATCTAAAGACTTTAAGCGAAGGTAATAGCTATGCGATGCTATGCGTATGGCTGTGCCATAGCTCTGCAATAGCACGTCCGCAGGCTTTGCAAGCGTCGCAGAAGCACCGGAGCTGAAAGTTCTCCAGGAGAGGACCGAGACTGAGGCGCGGAGCATGGCTGTGCCTCTTGCAATGCCCTGTCGGCTCGAGCACACCTGGAAACCTCACGGGTAAGTGCAATCAAGGCAGGTGTTCGTGATGTTCATATAATATATGTTCATGACCTGGGCTACCTAGCGGCTACCTTAAACAACGCATCTGCTGATCGTGCATGTTGGCAACTCGACATTGCCATTAGAAGGTAGCCATGACACTTCATCAGGCAGGAGAGCGATGCTACGCCTAAGGAAAACGGTTCATGGCCGGACTTGCGAGGCCTTACCCATCTGGCTGTTGGCGCTGAGTACGGCTGAGGCTCAATGTTAAGTCGCATTCATCCCTGGCGCACGGTGTAATGGTTTAAGGCCTTTCATGTCTTCTAGATCGTGCGCATTAGGGCCTAAAGGGAGTCTGTTGGAGGTGCCTGCTGACAGCGAGGCTGGGGCGAAGTGCATCTTCCAAGCCAGAAGAGATCTGACAGGATTTGGCTGAGGTAGGAGAACTTCAGCTGCTACAAAGGAGACTTTGTCCTTTGGATCGGATTATCGCTGGTGTGGAGGAGCCTTCAGCTTCGCAGGTCATCGTGGTCACCCTTTCAGAAGGTGAGCCCAGGTGAAGCAATGCTGCGCCCTTTGGTAGGACTTGGTGCTCACTCACATCCCCTGCACCTTCGGGCACACTGTGGAGATGGTGCCACGGCTTTTAATGTCTTCCAGACAAAGACTCAGGCTGGTTTGTCCCTGCCGCGCTCCAACGTTCAAGCTTGGATGGAGGCGGCATGAAACATTTTGACGATTGCCTTGTGAGGTTTGGCAATCTTTTCATGTGGCCTCCACGCAGGAGGTAGGGGGGACGTGGCGAGAGGGCCCTTTCAACACGCATGTCCTCTTTGCTTCCTATAGTCTGATTATTCTGATTAGAAATGCGGCGGTCTTGGCTGCTTAGCTCTTGGACTTCACGCGACAAGCACGATGCACACGAAAAGAATACAAAAGGAATACGTCAATATATGCACACTGCGTGCGGCAGGCATGGCAGATGATGCGGTCTGCCATCATCTCAGTGACGGGTTCTCTTTCTTTATTGTCATTCCATGCGCCTCGCTCCCAGGTCACCCATAATGCTCCGCTCTGGGGGATGATGGACGGGCGAAGTTTCACAAGAGACAGGTAGAGTTGGGGAACGACATGAAGAAACTTGCAGTATTCAGCTATGTTCACATTGTTTTGGGTCAAAACGTCCTTTTCTTCAAGTGTTCCACGCCACTTATATCACGCACTGCGTTCCTGGCAGGATCCTATCTTGCGGGGTTTCTCCAGCATGACGGGGTGCCACCTGTACTATACTCCGCCAAAGTGCGCATTCGTCACTGGCTGTGAAAGTGTCATAGTTCACAGGTACTTGCCCAGAGAAGTGGGACAGAACTACTATGGCAACAAGTCCGCCTTTACTTTCCTCCGCGACCCGCAACTCTTCCGCACACATGTTTGTGTTTTATCAAGATGTTGTCAACCAGTCGACTGTCCTTAGGTATGACCGAGCGGTGAATGACTTCAGAGCGCAGGCCACGGGTCATTGAGCATAGGACTTGATCATTAGCAGATACTTTAAGAATTTCCAGCGAATATATTGAATATATTAATGTTTTGACGAGACTTGTAAATTAACTAATATATATTAATTGTGCGCAACCTGTACTTCTTCAAGGTTTGTTAGACTTCGGATACTTCGGGTCGATCGACGCTGAGGTCTACGGCCTCGATTCCGTATTCGCATACAGCTGTCGGCAGAACACCTCCTGGAGGGAGAACCACCTTGACAGGGAAAGCCAACAGTACAAGACCTGGTGCGCGCGACGTGAGAGCGCTCGAGATGCTTGATCCATTGGGTGTCCTAGCAGCGGAAACTTCTCTACCTTGCAACCGACAGGTACCGCACCTGCGACGTCAATGCCTACCTGAGGGCAGAGCTGGCAAAGGCTTGCACCTGAGTAATTTGAGCAAGCGGTTTTCCTTTCCGGATGAGGTACAGGCAGGCGACATCTACAGAGCTGACTGCCACTTTTTGCCACAGGCTTTAAGATGCTTTAAGCGAACGCCATGCGTGGGAGGCCGAATACTTCGAGAATCCTTTTGCCTGAGGCTCAGGTTTCTGTGCCACCAAATCGTAGCACGATCCTACTGGGGCTCAGGCCAACACCACTGCGATCGACAACCGAAGGTTGCCCCAGTCGTTCAATGACCTCATGTTGGGTGCCCAGTTGAGACGGCTTCAGAGAGAGAAGACGTTTCCTCAGGGTGGAGCGGGGCTATTTCAACGTTTCTTTGCCTGGCGCCCAATGAAGCAATTCGACCGCCACACGATTCCATGTCTCAGCTGAGGCCGAGCAATACGATTCACAACTATGTTTGCAACAACATCAGCCAGCCACCCAGCCCAGCCATGCAGATAATGGCCGCATATTGCAGACGGCATGCGCAATACGTCCTTGAGTGTTTAGGTGTTAGGGCCGACTGTGTAGGCATGGCAAATCAAAAACACGACGGCTTGGTTAGTGCGCGGCAGGTGCTTACACCCTGGCGGAGGATGTCAAGGCATTGATCCGGCAAGTATATGCCAGGCCAGTTGCGACAACCCCTCTCTTTGGAGTCCTTACTCGGTTCCGAGCACACAGACAGGATCAGAGGTCTTTAGGAGGCGCCTATGGATAGTGCATGACAGTGGCCACACAGAACCACAATAACAAGCTGCAAGCTCCACACAGCACTGGACTGGACAAAGGGGCCTAGGAACGATTAGCATAGAGAAGCTGCTTGCCTTGCTACTGGAGTGGAGTAGTTGGTGCAAGGACTGTGTGACCATTCCTTGCCAGGGATTTCGACCTGATTTGCAATCTTTTCGGCTATTGCGATCGTGAGGAGGCCATGTCGCAGCCCTGTCGTTTGAAGATGCTCAGGTGACATGCCTCCAGCAGGTTCCCGATATGTCGGGCACCGTAGCAACTGCGTCCACTCTTTGGATCTCTTTGGGCCTGTCAAGGTGCGGTGGAAAGCCTGGGACAAACTCCTCGGCATTTTCGCCTGATGCGGGCCAGGCTGGGCGCCCTCACACCGGGAGTCTTTTTTTTTTTCACCTTTTTGCTTCAAGGATGTGCGGGCCAAGTACTTCCCGAAATGGCCGTGTGGAAAGCCCGGAGAGTGAGCAGTGGCCTCAGCGGGGATAGACAGAGGAACCGACCAACCCTTCCGATACCAAGGCGTCTGGCGTTTGCCACCTGAAATTCAGAAAAGGGGGGAGCGAGTGATGACAATAGCATACAATAGCACGTTCAAGTGTTGGTCGGACATTCATGTTCTTTCCCGGACCAGCTCTCACAGCCTTTTGCTTGTTGGCTTGGACAGGTGGAATCTTGGCCGGATCCATTTGACGTCCAATCCTGAGGTCAGCGCATGTGTAGAAGGAGATTGGACATCCAGTATGTGTACCAGTAAGTGGGTGTCTGTGAGGGGTGGGGAAGATGATCTAACGCTCCAATACACAGCGCTATATCAACACCTGATGTTTCAAGATTTGGGGCACGGCCCAGCCCTTTGTTTTCTTTTGACTGCGCACTCAGTTGTTTCTGGGTATTGCTACAGATTGTCACATTGTCAGCCGATTGGGCGAAGAATTGCAGAAGGGGAGGCCAAAGCAGAAGGACCCCAGCATACTTGCGGAAAATCGAATAGCGAAGACACGTTTGAAGATACAGGATACCTGTGACAGGCGTATGTTTGTGGAGCTGACTTGAGTCTTCGCTCGCCTTATCTCTTTGGCTTGAGATGACAAGAGAAGCTTTTCCAAGGCCCGACTGGAGTCAGACAGCCCCTGTGCCTCGTGGGGAGCCTAGCAAGCCGATCTCTCAAACGATTTAGGTCTTTGGATGGCTTCGCTGTGGCAAGGGGCCTTCCACGGGACAGCCAGGGTCAACGTTTGCAGTCTCCTACACTTATTTCACAGGGCACTATTAGAGTCTATTGTAATTATAAGAGTCCTGAAAGTTCCTTTAAGTTTCTTCCGTGAGTGATTGAAGCTTGATTGTACGAGATGTTTTGTTTTGCTGTAGTCGCGTGGGCTTTTGCCCCTCGGTTTGGCCCGCAGCTGATCCTTCCGTGCCCGCGCTTGGCAGGTCTTGTGACTCGGACCCTGAGCGACGTACTAGGTACTAGTAGCAGAGAAGTCAATTCCGATGCAGCTTAGAGTTGAGCTCGCTTGTTCCCAACATAAATGTCCATAAATGGTCTACGAATGCCTACAGGGGCGTGTGTCAGAATCTGTCTCCTTCAAACACTTTGGCGCGCTAGGCTTGATGGGTCAACTGACCAGCCAATTCTGCTGCAGCAGACAGAGCGGAGGCGGCTCCGGGCGGCTCCGGACAGTCATTGGAAGCAAAGATATCGGGCGCACGATACATGATACTCATGATACTGTAGTTTTGGCTGGTGTTGCAGCTCCCGCCGCCCTGGTGACAACGGTGGGGTTGATGGTTGATGTTGGTTGCAATCTTGGCTAGCGGTGAATAGTCTTGTCCTGGGATCGACTGGTAGGCAATTCAAAGCCACAAACGGAAAGGATATGAAAGGCATCGAAAGGATATTAGGGTTGGGGCGATCTCCCTGGCCTAGGGTTCTAGATTGTAGGGACCAAACCATTTGGTGGCCGATAACACGGAGCAAGGTGTTGCCGCAGTCCCTTTGCTTGACCGACGCGATGGCACGTTGAGTGAGACGTGTGCACAATTTATCACAATTTGTTTTCGTATGGTGCAGCGCAGCCAGGTGCGCCGATTGTCCACGACGAGGCCCTTGGCAAACTGCAAGGCTGGCTGCAAACAGGCGAGCTTCCCAGCAGCGCCACGCAGGTGTTGCGGAGAGTCCAAGCGCTTCTGCCACCACAGCTGGAACGCCGGCTGGCAGCGAAGGCAGCGTTGTTGTCACAAAGCAGCTTTAGCACAATGAGTTCACACACCTAGGTTTCCTATACAATATAAGCACGTCTCTGTTTATGATTGTTTATTATGCAAATGTGTGCTTTGTAATTACTGTAATTTCAAGTATGTAAATCCGCAGCCGCTCCCAGCTCCCGCAATGCTCGCGCCTCGACAGTTCGGAAGACCCTCAGAGCCCGAGGCTGAGGTGGCCAAGGACGCGGTCTCCTTGGAACCTACATGCTTCGGCCACTCGGCTCCAAGGCCTTGCCTTTCATCTTTCCCCAGGCAAGTCCAGTGGCATCCCAAGTGCCCCCACAGTGACCGCGCCCGCAAAGACTGGAGCTACAAGCAAGACATTGCGCGACATCGTCTCTTCCATCCCGACAAAGATCTTCGGCCGCTGATTACCTGAAGTGGTAGGGCAGCCATCAGCACTGTGGATACAAGCCACATCTTAATTAATTCGAGTGCGCAGAGAAGCGTTGACCGGTTTCAAATGGTAGGGCTTTGGACCCTTATGGTAGTGCCTTGGACCAACAGGAGTTCTGGGCAGCGCATTTTGACGTATGCAAGTTAGTTGGGAATCGCCTCCCTGTCATGCGCAGCCAAGACTGTGTGCATGGCACTTCAGAGACACCGCAAGCAAAACCGCGCACGCGCTCCGGCCAAGAGAATTGCATAGAATTGCTATTCTGAATGAGTCTTGTTGCTTTGCTTTCCGTTGGACAAATCAAAAAGGAAGGAAAAAAGAGAGACTCTCTTGCAGGTCCTGAAAGTCCGGCAGCTGACGAAGGCAGACAAGTGAGTGCCACAGGCGCCGATCAGGTCTGAAACTTTTGCTGGCTCAGATTAGTCACAACATTTCTGTTCAGGGCCAACGCCGCGGCCATCATTTACCCAATTTTGCCAGTTCATTTTAGGTGTTTGGATGTGTTTGGCATCTGCTTCAGGCTAGAGCATGCTGTGACGCAGGTCTCGAGGACGTGAACACAACAGGTGCGTCCGGCTTCTTTTGGAGTCACTAGCGTTCTGGCCATGGCTTGAAGCCAGGCAAGACTGAGACGGCATCTGAGCCACAAAGCTCAGCTGAGAGCTTCGGAAAGGCTAAAGGGAAAGGCTTTAAGGGCAAGGGTGGCAAGGGCAAAGCTCCCAAGGCCAGAACACGGTGGTCTTTCGCAGGGTGTGGTGCAGGCCAAGCCAAAAGCCGCGCCCGGACCTGCGCCAGTGGTCCCCAAGGCAGCGAATTCCAAGATGTGGAGAGACAATCCTTTTAACTTTTACAATACTTTTATCATTTATATATATATCCTGTTGAATCCTTCGAGAGTCGATTTCTCAACTAACTGTGTCAGACTGGGTTGAGGCACGTGCTACTCCTATGTTGCTTCATGTTGCTTTCAAACTGGCTCTTAGACAAGCCTGAAAAAGTCTGCAAGGCCACCGTCGGCGGCATGAGTGAGCTCCTGCAGCGAGTCAGCGCTATTGGGGAGAAGAGCCTTGCAAGAGACGCAGAAGATTCAAAGGCTTAGTTTCAGAGAGAACTTGTGGGCACTGTTGGATTTGCTTTTAAGATCTTTTAAGCTTTGGCCTTCAGGAAAGATCGAGAGGAGGCGAAGGACAGGCATTGTCCATGAGCCATATGCCACTGGACAGGAGATTGGTGACATCGACTTCTCCAAGGTTGACCCAACTGCAGCGCTACGGCGAGTGAAATGCCAACGCTGTGAAAAGGAGATCCCTTCGGATCATTTGCAGTCCCATATGACGGCGCACTCCAGCGACCCTTGGGACAATTGCAAGAGCCATAAGCTGATCTAAGGAGATCCTGCCGTGGCTTTTTCTGGGTGGAGTCTTGGAATGGCGAGGCCAAGCATGTGGTTAAGCTATGCATCATCCTGGTCCCCAGTTCAAGAATATCAACATTAAGGTAAAAGAGATTGAAAGGAAAAAAAGTCCAACTGCCGGGGTTTGTTATTCCGTGGTGCCCGATGTTTAGTGTTCTGAAGTCTAGATACCAACTCGTTCCGCAGTTCCACCCTGGCAATTTCCAATTTGACAACTGTTGGCGTAGCCTTTCCACGCGTGCATCCAATCCGGACACAGCGGGAGAGAGCCTGGAATCCTTGAAGGAGTCCTGCTTGACGCAGATATACACGCAGGCCACTCAAGCCAATGGTCAAATGGCTGTTGCAAGGGCTTCGGCTGCCTTGTGCAATTACTTCTATATACACTTAATAATACCTCAGTCTATATAGTTCCAGGTGGCAGGTACAATGGATCTGCATCTTGGTTTTGCACGCTGGCAGAACCACTACGGCCACAGTTTTACCTGTTCGGATGGGTGTACAGCGTCTGGCCGAGGAAAGCGCAACTTGGAGAATGACCAGGAGATGACGGTGCGTACCAACATCACGCATGTCTTGAACCTAGCGCAGGATGTGAAGCTTGGCCTTGGAGGCTCAAGTTGGTCTCTCATGGTACTCAGGAGCCCGCACGCAGATTTGGTGAAGCTGGTCACGGAATACAACCAAGAGCGTGGCCTCCCCTTCGTTTACGAGAAGTTGCATTTTGGCAACCTGGCAAGAAGCCTGCGTAGCAGCTCACTTTTGGCTAAGGCGACACCAAAGACCAAGACATCCTTAAGGATCTTCCCGGAGCCCTTGACTTCCTCCACAGCGCCAAGACGAGCAATGAGCGGCACAATGTTCTGGTAAACTGCGCGCAGGGCGTCTCGCGATCAGCGTCGGTGACAATTGCATATTTGATGAAGCTGCTCGGAGAGCAGAGTAAAGAAATACAATGAAAATCAATGAAATACGATGAGATAAGGTATGAAGCAATGAGCCTCCGCGAAGCGTATGACTATGTCCTGCGGCGAAGGACCATTGCGGATCCACGTAAGGACAGGCGAACGTTGGATGTAGCTTGCTCCGAGGAGTTTCTGGATCAGCTTGGCATCTTTGAATGCCAACTGACTGGGCGTTCACAGCCCAGCTTAACTGGAGCAGAGATCTTTGAGAGCCGTCATTTGCTGAATCTGGACGATCCATTGCCCCTGGGCATGGAACGCTCAGGTCTGTGGCCTGGCAACAGCCTGTATGAGAGTAGATTTACGTAGATTTACTTGCACTTAAGTCACTTAAGCCAGTTTGCATCCACTTCTGAAGTCTCATTGTCCAATGGCCGCTGAGGCCATCGCAGGCCGGAAGGGAGACGCTGGCAACGACTCACTGAAAAGCCTTGCGCGGGCAAGGACCCTGAAGGAACTACACGAATATATCGAATTTCTATATAACAGTTATATAGATACAATGAGTATAATTAGTGTACCATAGTGTACCTAAGGTCTCTTAGACGGTCTCTTTAGGTCTGTTGCCAGGCGTCATGTGGAGCCAAAGAGCAGTCAGAAGCGGATCAGGCAGGGGACGTCGCCCGTGGGAGGCCATGAGGTTTGATCCATGCGGCAGGCCGCCTCAGACTTCTGCAGACGGCTTGTCTATGGTGGGGTTGCAAAGGCGAGGTGACAATCTTGAGGCATTTTCAAGGCATTTTCAATATCCTTTTGGGATGTCTTTACTAAACAATGATGGAGTTTGCCAGGCAGCTTCATATCGCGATGCAGTTGAAGGCGAGTCACAAGCAGATCATGCTAGAGACAGCCACCAGGCGAGGCACTTTCCTTGCTCTTACCATGTCTTTCCATGTCTTTACCACATGCGTTCTAATGTTTTCTTTTCACGTTTCTCTTTAACTTCAGTGCCTCGAGCATGCGACTTTCATTGGCTTCAGGCTGCGTCCGAGGCCAGCGACGACAGGAGCCGAGCCAGATTTTCCAGATATTACATAGTACTAATGATAATGATATTATATATACTCATACATCTTAAAGCTAGGCTATTTGAAAAACATTGTAGTTACTGTATAATATATATGCTGCATCATTGCTGGACATACATTTGACATGATTGTTTGGACTTCTTCCGATCCCGTTGCGAAGGACAAGAACTCCGTCCCCAAGCGAGCAGGCGCTCAGGGCTCTGTTGGTGAGGGAGTCGCCACAGGCAAAGGGCCGAGGCAAGGGCAAACGGAAGGGGCCACCGTTGCTGGGCAGCATTTTAGCTGTGCGGGCTGCAGGCAGAAAGTGTTTCTCTTGTCATGTTTGCAAACGATTGTTCGAGGACAGCCTGAAAGGTCCAGCTATATTGAATGAAGGTTATGTTGGGAGGCCTTCCTGTTCCATATCGAAAAGGTTTTGCTTTGTTTTGTCCGTAGACTCTGAGAGCGTCGAAGACGCCAGCTTCGCACTTGCGCTTGCCTCTTGATCTTTGGCAGCACAAGACCGTTCGGCAACATCCCCGAAGTACGGATTGATCACGGACAATTCGTAGTCCGGTGAAAGATGCATTGAGAGGCTTAAGACCTGAAGTGCGAAAGGCGGCAGCAAAGATCAGAGAAACCAGGTAAGAGAAGGCCCAGGTCGTTACACGCAACCTTACAGACACCAGAGCCGGAGCGGCTTACTCACAGCCTGAAGCGGGTGCGGCAGGGACTCGTGCACCCAAGACAAAGACCTCTCAACTTTACAACCTTCAATCACAGTGGCAGCCCCGCAAGAGGGAATGCAATGCAACATGTTTGGGGCCCAAGATTGCGCAGAAGGTCGTTACTTTCGAGGCATGTGCCAGGCGAACTGCTTGGTCAGAGCATCCCACATTGTGTTATTTTAGTTTTTTGAATGGGTTTAAATAAAATGGTTTAAGAATGAAATGGAAATGCAGTGGATATCTACGTCTCTTGAACAGGTTGATTGTTCACCTTCCAGCAAGGAATGCATGTGTCAGCTCTGGCCCATCAAACTGATGTTGGGCGCCACAACAGCAAGAGATCTGATGTCTTTCCAGACTTCCTATGCCCAACGCGGTTCTCAGGAACGGCGAGCGGCAGCCGGACACCTTGGATGCACAAGCTGCTCAAGACGAGGAGGGCAGAGCCGGTCATTTGTGCCTTTCTAACATGATAAATGATTATCAGGCAATTCCCGCCCGTGTCGCTCAGGAGATCTCGAATGCTTCGCCAAAGAGGGCAAGCGTGTCTGCAACGTGGCTTGCACAGGGCTCTCCTCTTTGTGTGTTGTTGCGGGCTGTAACAGTGTACCAAGTGCCATTGCACCCTGGTCAAGCTGATGAAGGCTTGGCTTAGATCTGGGCCAAGGACTGGTATGCGGAAGGGAACCCAGAGGATGCACCTTTCAAGACCACCAGTGAGTGGTATTTGGATGGGCAAAAGCGACCCAGCGCCCGCTCTCCCGACACAGTTGTTCATTCCCTGAATGAGCAAGACTGAAGCGACCCGGAGAAGCAGGATGAGCACTGCTTTAAGCAGCTCAAGGCCCTGCAGGGCCTGCATAATGTGCCGCTGCCTGCCTCGTCGCTTCGCCGAAGGGGCGGGCGCTGAGCCAGGCAGCGATTTTTTCCACCAATGGACAGCACCCTGCGGAAATGTACACCATTGTATATTTATATTATATTGTTTTAATTACATATCTAAATATATATCCTTACATATTCTATTTATATAGATGTTTGTATACCTATATCATACCAAGATGAAACTGGAGCCTGTAGGTGCCAGCAAAAGCTGCGTATGTTGCTTGTCCACTGGAGTTATGCCCTGGTGCAAATAATTCGCGCGTGGAAATCACGGAACCCGTGTATCCTGACCGGCCAGCTGAATGTTTCAGGTTGGTCAAGGCACACACGACATAGTGATATATTTGACACAGTCGGCTGGTTGCAAAAGGGCAATGTCTCCGTGCACCCCGGGTAGCCGCTCTGAGTTCTGAGGTCTCGTGCGCAACGCTTGTTTGATGTTCAACATTTTCAACATGTGTCGCAGGATCGCAGCAGCGCCAGCTTGTCAGAGGCATTGGCCTGCATGGTCGACCTAGCAAACTGCAGCCTGAGGCACTTGCCAGCAACATGATGAAACCATGGAAAGGACTTTATTGGCTTGAGCCACACCTTCGACTGCCTGCCAGGCTTCTTCGGTGCTAGATCCATTTCTGATGGTACGCGGCCTCTCTCTCAGCATTGCTGGCCACGGTTGGGATCAGGGAGTAGGTACTGTCACGTGTCGTCGGTGCATTTATATTACAGTTTGCGCCGCAAGCATTGCAGTGGATCTGCCACAGAGCCACCCAACAGAGTACCACGACTAGAGCGACACCTAGACTCTTTCGGAGCAAAATATAGTTGGGGCATGCTGGGGCTGTTGCTAGCAGCACATCACCTTGAGAGATACACGCCATGACGGTACCTCGCCTCAACAACTTGCCAGAGTCGGTCGTAGAGTTGCTGATGACGCTCGGCGTTTGCTTTGCTTCATATTGTCTCAGGATGTGCCTGGTGGATACGGCCTACGATTGTGTTTGACCCAAGATCTTCGATCTCTCAGCCCTCTGAGGCGAAGAAGCGGCCGAGCTCTTCCGTAGTCATTTCGAGGGCCAACTGGCCAAGGAGCGCCAGGGAGCGAGGCAGGCCATGCGGCCAGGACTTTACGGCGAACGTCGTCCGTGGCATTCTTCGGGAAATGGCTCATGATGGTATGCTGCAATTCTTCCACGCTGACGCTTGTTTTCACGGCCTTCGGAGTCCTTCGCCAGTCAGGCCTGCACGCCAGCCAAGCAATTTGAACCACCTTTACAGTCTGCGAAATGCGCCCCTCCAAATGAGTTGCACGAGTCGCCACCGCTGCCAGAGCCAGTGCTTGAAACAGGGCCCTGCCTGGCGGATATGATGCTGGTGCCTCGGATCTGCACAGAGAGCCCCACACACACAGGCAGGGGCCTCCTCCGGACCCTGGCCAGAGGAGTTGTGTGGGGAACTAGAAACCAGGGCTCCGCTGTTCCTTTCCTTTGATGTTAAAGCGGTTGAATCATTTGTGGCTCTGCTGTGCATGGAAGCGCTATGAGGGACATCAGACTTTTCCCTGGGCTTAGACACTTGTTCCTAACCTTGAAGGCGACGATTTTCGAACACCTCGGTCGCCTCCTGGATTGCACTTGAGGTCTCCCGGACTGTTCTTTTTGCTTTGGTAAAGACGGCTTTGCGCTCGGTAGTAGTGGACAGCAGTCGTCGGAGATAAGCTGGTCTTAATAATAGGACCCCTCAGTGCTGTGCTGGCACACTATGGCCTTCGTGGTTCAAATTGTGATCAACTGGAGGCGGCGAAAGCATCCAGGCGATGAGAGCCTGCAAGTCATTGCATTCTGCGGGAAGGGCAGCCAAACACTTTGCGCGGAAGGTAGTCTTTGTCCAGGAGCTCAGCATCAGCCGTAGACCAGCTTAAGAGCTGTTCAAAGCGCTTGCAAAGCAAGGTTTATCGTTCAACTTTCCCTCTCTTCTCTTGCATGGCGCCTCAGCGCCCTCTATGCATAACCTCCTGCCGACGGTCCGACTGTCTACTCTTCTCATGCCTTAGCTTTGCCCCCGAATCTTTGCGGCTATTCGCTGATCTATGCTGATCTTTTGTGTTCCAGATCGCTCTCCGACTTACTTATAACTTACAAGTGCTGCTCGTCTCTGTCGCAGTTTGCTACCAAGATTCCTTTCGGTTCAGATCCGTGCAGCTTTTCAGGAGGGCTCTGCTTCAAGCGATGCGTGCCTGGACCGACGGCTCTTCAACTTCATGCAGAACCATGGCAACGAGGTGCAAGAAATGGCTCTTCGTGACTCGAAGCCTTGAAACGTCTTGAAATTCCTTGTACCAAGGCAACACGGCCGTGGCACCATTTTGGAAGCAGGCAGGTGAGAGCCTGCTGAAAGCCACCGACCTTCACAGGCGGGTTTATGCAACGCATATGGCCCTGTCTTGAGCAAAGGTGCTTCACTGGGACCTTTGAGGTCTTGCAGCATTTGATACTCCATTCCTTCAAGTCACAGGCCGACAAGTGAGGCTCGGGAGTTCTTGGTCAGGAGCTCAAAGCTATTCTCGGGGACGGCAGGCGAAGTGAAGCGAAGTTCATCTAAAGATTCTGATTAGAGGCTTTTTCTAATGGTATCTAAGCTACGTAATCTATATATATAAATATATATTTTTTCCTGTGAGCAATTCTGGCAAGGTCTTTTCCTCAGCTCCAACGACTCGACTGCTTCCAATGTTGTTTATCTGCAGCCAACTTCAATGCATCTTGGCGGAGTATTTTGGAAGCTTTGCATAGCACTTACGGAGATAGGGGAGATGGAGTGAGATAGTCAAGACCGCCCTACCCCTCTGCTTTCTGGTTTGCCGGTGTGACAGGTAAATCTTTAAGACGTTGGCGTGACTGCAGCAGGACTTGGCTCAGCTTCCCGCGCTCTCCAGTTTGGGAATTTGGGGCTTGCATCTCGCACAGGATGGGAGGGATGCCGCGCTAAGGAAGAACACCCAAATCAGCCTTCCCTCCACGTTGCCTTCATTTCGTCTTCGTGAGCTGCATCTAGACCCTGTGGAAGCCACGACCTGGCCTTGGCTGGGAGGTAGCTGGGCCGATCTTCCTGGATGCCGCGCCAGGTATTTCACACTTACATCTTTGCACATCTCGACCACGCCTGGCTTTGGCATCGTTACCAACAACTCTGCAGGCCGGACATGGGCCCATGCCATCGGACATGGGGCGGAATGTGGGATCCGGAACAATTAATTGAAGCCCCCCTATTGATTAACTATACTAACTGTTTGGAGCCGACAAACTATTTGAGGTGTTTGGCCACGACCTTGCTATTCACATTGCAGTATGTCTTGTGTTTCACATCAAACGCGCTGTGAATCTGGGTCATTATTCAGGGGTCCTAGGAGGTTGTAGTGAAGTCTTGTTGTGCACACTTGACGGATCTTGAAGCCTGAGGGTTGGCTCCTGGCTGCCTGGCCGGTTGCCAGGCACAGGTTGAATGAATGAACAGAATTGTTTCTGCACGGGCTCAGAGCGCTGAGGTGTTGTCCTTGGGCAGTTCGGTGCAGGTGGGCCCAAGCCACCTAGGACTGCCTCTCACCAGACGCAAGGATGTCAGCAACCCCTTCGTAGAGGCCTTTGTGTTGCTGGATGAGATCCTTGGCAAACTTCTGCACTGGAGCACGGAGATTGATTTGATAAGAGCCTAGGTGCACTGATGCAATAGACCATGAGAGATGCCGATTTGCTGAGCTTTAGGCACGTCAAGAGCTTATTGGCATCATTGCCACTGCTCACCGACCTCGTCCTCAGTGGTCACGTGCGACTGTGTCCACCCAGTAGCTTGGGTGAGGTTATAGCATGGTAGTGCGTTCTGGTATCAACACCAGAAGGCATGTTGCGTGGTATGCAGGGGAGTTCGGGCAGCCCCTTATTTTATTCTGTTTGTGGCTTGGTCTTCGGATGTTGGTTTGTAGCAGAACGGATGACGTTTACTCGCAGGCATCTCTGCCTTGGCTGAGCGCTCTCTGGTCCGCTTAAGCTTGGCCAGATGTAGCGGCCTAGACTGCGAAGAGGCATTTCAATCCTTCGCGACATCTTCCTGGCCAACCTTAGTGACTTGGCTAAGTGGGCAGTCAACATGAACAACTACACCGTGTATACCACAAGCCCAACAAAAATCAAGAAGAAGGCAAAGAAGAGCAGCATTCGCTAGATAAATACGCCAGCGGTTCCAGATTCTTATATGACTTGACTTTCCACGCAAGGAGAGTTTCGAAGTGCCCGGCAGCAGCTTCAGGGCGGCGGATTTAGCGCAGATCTTCCCACAGCTTGAAGTCCTCACAGTCCCTTGTAATGAAAGTACAGCGGGACTATCGAAGTATAGTGTACGGTTATTACGGTATGGCCAACCTTTTGGTTGATCTCTTTCTCTTTTGGTGGTCTTCAGGTTAGCATGCCGCGTGGTCACATGCGTGCGAGGATACTCGGAGCCTGGTCCCACAAGCTGGGCTTTCCCTAGCCGGCAAGGAGGCGCGGAAAGCAACCAAAGTCACGGAGCCTTCCGCGTCCCAAGAGCTCAGTGTGCTGAAAGGGCAAGCGCATGCAAGCGCCTCATCTCATATTCAAGTTCGCGCGATGGCATCACTGCCTGTGAACAAGCGCGACTACGAGCAGCTCCTCCTGGGTAGGGTCCTAAGCCGTTGATAAGCGCCTATTACGGTATATCATTTATTAATATTTATTATATGTTCTTTCGCAAGAGTCATTGAGCTATAGCAGAACGCGACCTTTTCTGAGGTCCGCTGCTTGATCGTGGTGTCTTGGAGCTCGAAAGCTACGACGAGTCATCACTGAGGTAGCCGCTTGCAGCCAGACAACCTGATCATAACGAAGACGAAGAATGGCCTCTTCGCTTCATTTTGCTTTATCGCTTACGGCCGCATACTTGTATTTATTTTCATTTTATTTTCATGTTTGGATTTTTGTTGGTTGTCATATGAATTTGATTTATTCACACCTCATATCCAATAATTCATTGCAAACAAAGTGTACCTTGCCTTGCTTACTTTCCTTTTCTTATCATATCGCTAAGGTTACCACACGCAGAGCTTTAGGGAGCACCTCCTCCGTTCCAGGCGTCTAGCCTCGGCACTCTCCAAGAGAGGAGTCAAGCTGGAAGATCGAGTTGGAACGTTAATGTGGAACAGTGCCTGGCACTTGGAATGTGTGACACTCAGGGCCCAGGCCACGTTCGCCTTGAGAAATGATGCACACATATGCAAACACCTAAGGTTACCATGCTATCCCCTGCATGGGAGCCGTGCTGCATACCTTGAACTTGCGCCTGGGCCCGGCGGAGCCTTGCCCAATCAATGCCCTTGGGGGCAGACCAGGTCGTGTTCATTTGAAGAGTCATGACAAGACTTGACAAGTCCTATAAGTCCTATGGTGAATGCATGTTAATTCTGATCTTGACGGATGTTAGTCGCCACGTTTTGCTGAGGATCTGAGCTACATCATCGAGCACGCTAAAGACAGCACCCCGGTGGCTAGAGTCCAAACTTCCGCGTCGAGGAATTATCATCTCTGACTTTGACATGTTGAAGCTCCTGGCCCAATGTGACATCAAAGTGGAGCTGCTGATTTGCCATCCGGCCAAGCTATGCCAAGCTCTTTTTCTAACGCAACTGAGGCGTTGGGGAGGATGGTGCGGCGGGGCAATGGCAGCTACCAGCAGGCCTGGACAGTCGACTTGCACCGCGAAGTGTCAAGAGATGTCAAGAGAGCCCTTGCAGTTTGGAGGACTTGATCCCTCAAAGGCTATAGATTACGAAGCGACGCTAAGCAGCGTTTGGAGGGGGGGCGCAGCTTTTGCCGCATCCTCTTCGTACCTTTCTGATGAATTCGAGGCC
>CAWVNT010000065.1:0-16151 GCA_963930775.1 Cliona cf. orientalis
GGCTTCTAGGTGGAGTCTAGGTTGCAGCCTGGAGCCGGATGTCTCTCAAGAGATGGTCTACGAGGCGGGACGAGACCTCATTCACTGCTCTCTTAAAGATGAGATTTGAGAGGTCCTGGGCGTCGAGCTTGTGAGCAAGACCTTGGAAGGCTACAACACCTGCATGTTGGCCTACGGCCACACAGGCGGAACCTCGAGTGAGTCTATCTAGTCGTCGTAAGGATCTGGGAAGACCTATACGATGATGGGCTCCGAGTTGGTACCCCAAAGGTGGACTTGGAGCTTCAAAAGTGGCCGACGACATGGATCGAGGGCCTGTTTAGGGCACTTTCACATGCGTTTCGGGTGGTTTTGGGGCTCTCCGCCCAGGTTTACCAGGGATTTGGGCCCCGACGAGCTGTCTCAGTGCACTGCCGCTGGCCCCAGTTGAGTGATGTCGAGCCCTTTCGAAGCCGACCTTGCTGCGAGGAGGCCAAGAGCAAGGGCGTGGGCTGCGGACTCAGCTTGTTCACCTGTTTGACCTCTAAAACTGCTGGAATCGTTTCGAATCGGCTCAAGATCGAGGTACGCCACGCATCCGCGAGAAGCTCTCACCCTTGGAAAAGGCCTGAAACGAAGCGAAAAGCCTTAGACCTCGTATGCCAGGGGCCCACGGATGATGCCTTCGACATGCAGGCGGCTATGTATTCCATTCATTGAAGCTCGCTATTCTGCATTTATCAAGGCTTTTGCGTAGAATATAGGGAACATCAAGCTATTTACTCACCAAACCACCCAATCCACACCACACCCCTGCGGATCGGAAGGCATCTCTGCTTTAGGTGAGCATGGGCTCGGGGCTCATCCCCCGCACGCTGGCCGCCATCTTCGCCGGCCTCCACCAGGAGGAGCCCACGGCCAGGTGCATCGCCTCCTTCTACGAGCTGCACAACGAGCGCGTGCGCGACCTGCTGGCGCCCAGCTGCGCGCCCAAGGAGCTCGCCTGGCAGGACGGTGGCAGTGGCGGCCAGCCAAGGCCACAGAGCAAGACCACGGCGCGGGGCCTCGGAACGGGCTTTTCATATCTTTCGATGGCTTTTAAAGGGTGGAAAAGCGATGTGTTTAGCTCCGAAAGAGCGTTTTCCTTGCGGCAATTTCGAGCAGCTTTACGGTCTCCAGGTGCACTTCCACCCCCGTTTTGGTGCCTTTGTGGCTGGCGTGCGGCACACAGAGCGCTCTCCGCTGTCGACTCGAGTGCATGTTAGGTGGAAGAGGTGCCATGCGCCGATGCCGAAGAGGCGACTTTCCATCCATTTTCCATGCTTTTTAATCGATTTTTAATCGATTTTCATGGCGTTCGATGGGTTTTTCCAACCGATTTCGAGTCGATCTCGGCCGATTCCGCTTGCAACGAGGTGCTGCGCCTGGTGAGCTTTGGGTCACAGGCCCGGAGCACCGCGGCCACCATGATGAACGAGAGCTCCTCGAGGTCCCACGCGATCTTCTCCCTGCGCATGGAGCGGGCGCAGTGGTCCAACAGGCGGCCGAAACACCGCCGAAACGCACGGAAAACCATGGAAAACCATCCAAAAAGTCTAGAAAATTTCATGAAAATATCATGAAAAAGTCATGAAAATATGATGAAAAAGTCATTGAACATCAATGAACAATCGATGAAAAACCTGTAGGAAACGCCTCCCAAACGGTGCCGACTTTGAGTCGATTGCCAGTATCATGCTGGTGGACCTGGCGGGGAGGGAGCAAGAGCGGCTGTCGATGTGCCGCACGGAGCGCTTTAAGGAGCTAACGCTCATCAACCGCTCGCTCTTCCACCTGGCGCGCTGCGTGCGAGAGCTGGCGGCCTCGCAGGCGCGAGATGAGAGATAGAGGCTGCAAGTAGAGAAGAAAGAGATATTCGATAAGATCATATTATATAATATTTATGATCTATGTCTTCATAATCTATTGTGTTTTCTTGCAATATAATATATATTTTTTAAACAAAAAAATATCAGTTGTAAATGACCATTCTGTATCAATATGTGTTTTGATATGGTTGACCTCCGAAGCCGAGGAGCGCCCGGGCGCGCGGGAGGGTCAATGGCACCACTTCCGGAACTCGAAGCTCACCATGGTGCTGGGCCACGCGCTGGCGGGGAACTCTCAGACCGCGGTCGTCGGCACGGTGTCGCCGGCGCAGAACGCCTGCGAGGATCGGGCCTTTAACATGGGTTTTACATGGGTTTATGGGGCTTTTGGCAGGTTTTGGAAGGTTTTGACCTGCTTTCTCATGGGTTTCCTACGTTTTGCGTGGTGTTTTTCATGATTTTGTGGGGTCTTATGGGTCTTATGACGATGTTTCTTGGGGGTTTCTCACCGGTTGATGACGGTGAGATGCCGGGCCATAGGCCCTCGGCCTCGTGTCGAGGACTCCTTGGCCACGCTGCGCTTCTGCGAGTCGGTGAAGCAGGTGCGCACCAAGCCGGTGCTGCCCATGTCGCAGCGGGAGGCGGTGGTCATCGAGCTACAGGCCCCTTTAAGTGGTGGAAACGGTGGGATTTGCCGTGGTTTTTCATGGTTTTTCCATGGTTTTTCCATGGTTTTGATGGTTTTGATGTGTTTTCTTGTTTTTTTCCACGTTTCGAGACCCGACGCGAGCGAAATCGCCATGCGACAAGGCCATTTTGAGCCGCAGGACGAGGTGCGACGCCTCGAGCTGGAGCTGCTGCGCGCGCGCTCGGGCCGTGCCATCGTGGAGAGACAGCTAGGAGAGGCCCAGGTGGGCTCACGGCGCCTCGATTCGAGTGCTTTTCGGCCTCCCGCAAGCTGCGATCAACGTGTTTTCGCATGAATATATGATCCTGTTGAACCTGTTGAACACCTGTTTTTCAAGGAAGGCATCATGTTATTCATCCAAAATAGGTGTGAAATGGGTTCTAGGATACCATGGACTGGGTTTCACCGCTTAAGAGGCATAGCCCCGAAGTGCCAAAGGGGTCTCGCATGGTAGCGGTGCGCCATGGGCCTGTGCCCCTCGCGGCGCTACCTGCAGATGCCGGAGTCGCCAAGCGATGCGGCCGACGAGGGGCTTACGTTAGTGGGGCCCAGCCAGATTCAGGTGGGGCGCAGGTGAGATGGTCGACTTTCGGGCTCGAAAGTCGTTCGTTTGGCTGAGTTGTCATGCGTTTTCAAGCGGAAAAAAGATGAAAAAAAAGGATTTGTTTGGCCGCGAGGTCTTGCGTGGGCGGCTCCGGCAAAAGGAGGTGGTGCTCTTGCTCTGCAGCGAGAGCCATGAGGATGCCATGGACCTCACGCGCGCGGGCGGCGTGGTGGACAAGCGGCTCGACGGCTAAACGAGGCAGTCTGAAGCCTAGGTATGAGGATTGGAGGCCCTGTGGGGTGCCTAAGTACAGTGCGAAGAGCGCCTGGAAGTCCAAGAAGGGCCTGCGACTGGAGCATGCCAAGAACTGGGCTCGAACGCAGCTGGAAGAGGCCGAGGAGGAGGACCTCAACACGGATGGCGCGCTGCTAGTCTTTGTGGCACCTAGGCTTGCCTGAAGAACATGTATACTGTATACATCTTCAATGTATACATATAGAGTCATGTCTTGAAGGTGATATAGAAGATGACATAAGATATAAGAGATGATTAAGAGATATATCTATATATATCAAAGATGAGATTCATTAAGATGTATTACCTCCGTGAGGCCGAAGGGGAGAAGGGCAAGAGCCATCTCTTCCTCCCGGGCGACTGCAAGGAGGGCTCTCTGCCACCTGAGGCGCTCGCCTTCGAATGGGGCGACCTCGACGAAGAGGCGCGAGACTTCGGCCGCCGCCGGCGCTTGCGCCAGGACTTCAGAAGAGAGATTCTAGCTCTAAGGCTAGGCGATTCGAGGGGATTTCGGCCTCATTCACCTGCAAAAACCATGGAAAACCATTAGAAAACCATGGAAAATGATGGAAAACCATGGTAGAATAGTGGATTTCGGGCCGCGATCTCGCTGCAGGAAGCGCCTCTGGAGGCATTAGATGCCCTGCTGGCGCGCCGGAAGGTGGAGAGGAGGCGTGAAGGCGGAGCCTTTCGATCCGAAAAGCCAATTCGAATAGACTCCAGGCTTGGTCTCGGACCACATGTAGAGAAATCAAAGCAAAGTCTCTCCAAAAGGCTCTTGGGAAGGCCCAACAGCTCTTCAAAGGCATGAAAAAAGCATGAAAAAAGCATGAAGAAGCTAAGCTTTTTGCTTCATTTCCATGGGTTTTGCCTCGCCATAGGCCTGGTGCTCTTTCGACGACTGGCTGCTTAGCCAAATGGCCTCGGCTTCGGAGCTCCGGGTGGACGTGGTGCTCGAGAGCCCCGTGGGCGCGGAGGAGCTCGAGCTGCACGTCTCGGAGGCGCTGCCGGCGCCCAGAGCGGCCTGGTGCCTGCGGCACATGGAGTTGGACTCGCTTCCCAAGTCCGACAGCGAGGAGAACGATGGTGGCTGTGATGCCTATATCGACTACTTGAGGAGGAGGTTGAAGGAGAGGCAAGAGCAGGTGCACTGCGCGGATCCCAGGGAGCTGGGGGAGGCGACGGCCTTAATGATATAGTCTTATACTTATAGTACTAGTGTGGAGAACTCCGCCAGGGCTCCGAGGAGCTGGCGCTGCGGGAGTCCTTCCAGAGGCTGCTTTTGGAACCTCGACCGAAAGACGTGGAAGAGGTGGAGCTCGAGGCGCTGGGCGCTGAGCCGGACGAGCCAGGTGGGGCCGCGACTAGGTGTCTAGGGGCATGTGAGATGTCTTGACGCCATGCATTCTAGCTATTCTTAGCACTGTTCTTATGCTGTCTTCACTATATATATATAGGGTAAACGGGAGGGTTTGCTCCAGACGGCAACCTCCCCCGGCTGTTTTCCATTGGCAAACGCAGTATTTCGTGTGTGTTTACACGTCCTTATCAGCGTCTTGTTTTTTGTGAAATCCAAGACGATGAGACGATGGCCAACGCGCTCATTGATCATTGCAGACCGATGGGGGTGAGCGCTCATTGCTCATTCCAGACAGATGATGGCCAATGCGCTCATTGCTCGCTCATTTGTCTGCAACCCCAACGTTGTTACGTTGCTCACCGTGTCTGCAGCCCCAACGTTCTTCACCATGTCTGCAAACAATGACACATGGCCATCTGGGCAAACCCCCCGTTGACCCTATATATAGTGTATATATAGTACATGATATATATATATATACATAATGTATTATGATAGCGTGTAGTGGATGATGATGATGATGATGATGATGATGATGATGATGATGAGAGGTGAGGTGCCCGCGGTGCCCTCCTTCGAAGCCTTCTTCGGCGCCGCCTCGGACGCCCTCTACTACCACCCCGAGGCCTCGACTTAAAGCCTCTTAGACTCTTAGAGCTCTTAATTGGGCCCAGGTGAAGATGGATTACGCTCCTTTCCTGCGGAAATGCGTGAAATCCCCCGAGGCCCCATTGAAATGAGGCCGTTTTGTAGGCCCTGGCCTAGGCCCTGGAGCGCTTCTTCGACCGGCTCTTCTTCGAGACCGTGCCCTCTGCCCTGCAGGAGCTCGAGCTGAGCTTCGAGACCAGGCCCTTCACTCGCATCCGCTCCTTGATCTACAAGAAGAACGAGCGGAGACCTCGAGAACGGCCCAGGATCCCTGTGAAGGCGCCTGTTTCAAGGCCTTTCGATGGCCCAAAGACCATCGAAAACCTCATAAAACGTGGGCCTCGAGGCTGTTTTGGCTCAGTCATGTCGGGACGCTTCGCCCTGATCTTGCACGAATGGACCGACTTCTCCATCAAGCTGGGCGGGCCGGAGGTCGAAGTGCTCTACGCCTGCTTCCAGGCCCAAGGCAATGTAATCAATACAAATTTAGTAGATATATAATATATACGTATTAAAATGTGATATGATATTATCTTACAGTTCAATGCAATTAAGAAGATAATATTCCAATAGAATTGCGGGCCGACTGGGGTATACGTCCTCAGCACGCAAGCCTTGAGCTGCAGGCCATTGGCGATCCGAAAGAAGGCGTCGACGTGGCGCGAGGCTTCAATGAAGACCTGACGAGGCGGTTTGGTGCGCAAGCGCCAAGAATGTACACCGAAATAGAACATGTATATATGTGGCATCATAAAGTACCAAACTGCAGTAACTACAAGGAATAAGACCTACAGTACAACTAGTGATATCATAGAGCATATGCATGTAATATTATAGATACAATAGAATACGACATGGTGTGGGATAAAACGGATGACATCTGGGCCGATGTTCAGATCAGGAGAGGCTTTACCTGGCTGAGCACGAAGAACCTGCCAGATCCTGCCCCTGGAAAGTGGAAGAGGCTGCTGGTGATCTATCGTGGGGAGAACGAATACAGGAGCAGCTCTGCGGCCTGGGCCGCTTGCAGTGCTGCTCTCTTGAAGGCTCCGTCGCTGCTGAGCATGGGAAAGGACGACTTAAAGTGCTGATATTTAGAGCTTTAGCCTGTGATTCTATGAGCTTTGGAATGCTTTCGAGCCTGAATCAGCTGCTGAAGCAGGAGTCCTTTAGGGCTCCGGAGCTCTTTCTATTGCTATCGCTTGGCGCTTTGGCCTACCACGGCTACTGCCGCTCCGTGCCTCTCTTCGGAGACAGCTGCGCAATCTGCTTGGGCAGTCTGGGGACGCTCGGGGCACGGCATCCTAGGCTTAACACCCATGAACAGTCATGGAATATATTATATAGAGTAGAAGATTGCTTCCGAGTTGGTACCAAGGCTCCTCACGCTCTTCATCACGTTGAATCGGGTGCATAAGACCTTAAGAACATGAACAATGCTAACAAAGTGTGTATACAATAAATAGACTTATTGGCGGAAGTCTGTTGTTCCGAGGACCTCGAGAGTCGAGATCCTGACTTGCGGACATGTGACTTGGAGCAAGATGTGGACGTTTCCACCACCCATGGTTTGATTCTCTGTACGTGTTTCCTTAGTTTCACATCTTAAATGATATAGGTCCTGTGGAAGCTTGTCGCTCAGGAGCTCATGCTTCGATGCTTAAAACGCTTGCCATCATGCATCGGGACCAGAAAGCCTCATCCGAGGCCTTCCACTGCCAATGCATCCAAGACTGGCTGGATCTGGGTGGGCCTTGCCCGATGTGCCGCGAGGAGCCGCATTGCGATACCCTGTCGCACGAGACGGCGAACGCGCTGATGGTCCTGGGCCTCTTCTCAAGGGAGCTCAGTTCCTTTGGCCAGGTCTTAGGGAGCACGACACGGCCATGACGTGGCTGTCACGAGGTACTTGGTTGCACCTCATCTGATTGCTCTGAATTCGGGGCACATAGCGGAGACTGAGCAAATCACTTGAGGGATAGAAGGACGTGTCGGAGATATGTTGGCTTGCTATGGTTGCCTCCACCTGCTCAGTGCCACGCTTAAACAATTTTGCGCCACCTAGCCTCGGTAAGCCAACTGCAAGCGCCGCTGACTTGTTCGGGATGCGAGAATGAGCATAGGGGAAGGGCGCACGAAGGGCACCGAAGAGGTGAGACCTTCAATGTCCAGCGGTCGCAAGTGGCTGATCCGGAGGCAGGGGGTCTGCACCGAAGGATTTGACAGCAGGGTCATCGGTGGTGCTTGTAGAGTGCATGACTCAGCACTGTCCAGCCATTCTTTGGGATTGAAGGGCTTCAAGGCAGAGCCTACTCGACTAGGATGGCAAGACCATTTGGTCACTGGATGTATGTGGCACGTCCATTGCCTGGTTGCTGGGATGCAGGCTGAGTTCCGGGCGAATTCGCGACCAGAGGAATTTGGGCATCTTGCTGCGGAGTGCCCGGAGTCAAGAAAGGTCACGAAAGCAGCTAAAGCCTCGTGTGAACCACGGGGCACTCGACAGCCAGGTGGTCCAGGAACAGCTTTTCAGCTGGTCAACTGCCACTGCAACGGAAAATCGTCGCAATTGCCACATAGAGCGGCTTATGTCACAACGGTGCCCAGGTCTATAGAGCTGTTTTCTCTTATATATAAGAGATAAATGACCACCCCCGGCGGTCCTTGCTGGAGCATAGCCATTGTGGGCAATCTCTGAAGCCTGAAGAGGCCTTGCCTCTCGATTGCTATCTCGTGGCTTCGCAAGATCCCCTTCGCACCTGGACCTCCAGCCTGGCGCAGCGCGTCGCGGAGGCGGGCGGCGAGGACCTGGTGAGGGCGGCGAGGAAGGGCTACCAGCTGGAGGTGCAGCGTCTCCTGGCCGATCCCAAGCAGGCGGACGAGGACGGTGACTACTTCGAGGCGAGGACCTTGAGAGCTTCTCTTAAGAGGCTTGAGAGGCATGCTGAAGGCGTCTATCCTATCGATATAGGCTATGATATAGGCTCAGATCAGTCGATTCTGAGAGGCCTGGCTGCGGGAATGCCATCCGAAGATCTACGAGGAGCTGTTCTTAGCCTTGTCACAAGGCCTTTTGAGAGGATATCGACACCAGCGACCTGGCCGAACTGGTGAAGAAGGACTTTGCGCAGAGCGAGAGCAAGCGGCAGAAGAAGCACAAGCGCCTCGGCAGTGGATGTCCTCCACTTCCAAGTGGATTTAAAGAGATTTAAAGGCTTTAAAGCTCTCGAGGGCCTCGTTTTACTGCCTTTCGGCCTCGACGCTGCCGTGCAGGCTCTCGGAGCTCCGGATCCCGAACGCCCAGGAGGCCTTCGCAGAGCTCCTGGCCTTTGACTGTGAGCAGCGGATCAGCAGCCGGCGGGAGCGCGTGGTGGCGAAGATCCTGGTGGACGTCCACATGCTGTGCCTGGTGGACGTGGCGCTGGCGCTGAGGGCGGTGGAGGCGCTGCTGCGGGCGGAGGAGCGGCGCGCCGTGGTGGTGGTCTACGCGGGGGCGGACCACGTGCGGAAGCAGGCGAAGTTCTGGCGTGCCCAGGGCTTCACTTGCGAGGGCTTGCCTCAAGAGGGCTTGGTGGGGCAGGAGGACTATGAGGTGGGCCGAAATCGATGGAACATCGAGGAAAGTCATGTTTCTTTGAGTGTTTTCGATGGGGAAATGGCCAAATTCGGCAGCTTAGTGCCATAGATCCCGGTGATTTCATATAGATTTCATCGCTAGGACTTCGAGCCGCACACCTTGGAGATGCCCTTGGGGCTCAGGAGCTTTCAAGAGCTCTTTCCCGTGCCCTGAAAAGATGCGCCCTGGGATCCCTGTGCTTTCTACGCTAGATGCCAGGCGATGATGGAGCACTACCGAAGCTCATGGGAAGAGGCGGATCAATAGCCAACAGCCTCTTATGAAGTGTAGCGCCAGGGGAAGGAAGGGATAGGTAAGGCAAGGGATAAGGACAGCAAGGGCTAGGCAACGGTAGCGTTTTTCCTGGCGCTGGGGGGTGCTAGGACGAGTAGTAGCAGTTCTCGTATGAGCAATAGCGGTGCTAGTGCGAGTAGCAACGGTGCTAGTACGGGTAGTAGCGGTTCCAGTGCGCGCACTAGCTTTTCGTGGCAGGCACAAGGCTGCATTGAGGTGGTTTTAGGGGTCGCGATTCCGTGGCCCTATCCGGTCACGGGGTGCGCTCTCGTTGTGGCGCGGTCCGCTAGCAGCAGAATGAAAGCAGTCTTGAAATGAATTCCTATTGGTAGCATGCATCTTTCCAAGAAGATTGCTTTTCTAAATTTCTAAATTCATTCCCCTTTCAAATGACTTTTCTATCGAAATTCTTGTGGAATTCCGTTTTAGAATGAAATCCCAAAATCCCCTTTGAAATCATATATGAAATGGCTCATGTGTCCTTTCTCATGAATTTGCTCCTGAAATTGCTTGTTCCAAAAAAACACTTTTGAAATTCCCACGTTCTTTAGAATCAAATTCCTATTTGGATGCGACGTCGCGGTAGAATGCTCTTCAAAATCCTGTTGGAACGTGGTATCCGAATTCGTAACAGAATTACCTTATTTTTTGTTCGAAGTCGATTTCGCCACGGAATGCTCTTTAAATTCCTGTTGAATTTGAATTCGTGAAAGTCAACAGAAAAGGAAAAGGAAAGGGAAAGGGACAAGGAAAAAGGGAAAGAAGTGCGTTGGCGCAAAAAGGCGTGAGCCACTCCTCCGCTGGAGTTGTTGCATGGGCTATAGAAACTTCCGCTGCAGGCTTGCGCGGGAACTAACTGGCAAGCTAGATGCTTATCATTACATTAAAAGATATACTGTAATTACAAAAGATATACAAAAGATATACGATTATAATATGTTACATATAAACGTTTTCATAGCTGCTTGGCTGTGTTCGATAGCCAGGCGCTCGAGTTATCGGGGCACGCCGTGGTCCAACGGCTGCGACAGGCGGGTCTAAGGCCTCGACTCTTCAAGTCTAGCGCCATTTAGGTGCCGTGTAGCTGGGATCCTCCACTGCCGGCAGGGTCCCCGGAGCTCTTTTCGAGATTTCCAGTCAAGTGAATAGGCTTTCAAAGTGCCTGACAGGGCGTGATTCCCTTTACCGAGAGCTTCTCAGGACTCAGAAACCGCTTGGAGTCTCCGCTTTCGGGTCTGCCACAGGAGATTGGTCCCCAAGCTCCTCGCAGGTGGCGTCCTCGTCGCCTCTGCCGAGCTTCTGGCCCCGGGCCGAGGCAGGTGTGGCTGAGCCGTTCCGTTCCTTTTGCGCAGGCGGGCACGGGCGGTCCGCCGCTGGAAGATGAGGGAGGCCGTGGCCGTGAAGAACACATCTTTAGACCATATTGGACCATTCTGTATTCTATATATATAATCTATAATATTCTATATTATATCATGTCAATTGAGTTTAACATGTTAGATATCTTATAGAACCGACCTGAAATATGGACCTATAGCCTATCGCTATATAGCTTTAGACCCCGTTTTGAGGTGGCTTTCAGAGGTGTTTTACCTGTTTTTTAACGTTGGAGGGACCAGCGATTTTCGCCAGAACCACGTAATAGTTTAGGTGTCGTGCCAGGTAGCTGGGATGATAGCTGTTCAGTGCCACCCTCCATAGGCAGCCAGCTCGTGGAGAGGCCTGGAAGCACGTAGGAAGCCTCGCACGTCGCATGTAGCCAGCTTTATGTCTTCTTTCAAGCAACATAGGCAAGAACTCGAAGCGCAGGGAGATCCCGCCACTCCCTTTGAGCCTCGTCGAGGCCCCCAAAGCCGTCGGGTGACCCAGATCTTCTCCCGAATTCCATGCCGTTTGACCTTTGCAACGACCGCTCGCCAGGAGGTTGCAGCCTCAGAATGCTCCCAGAGCTTCCAGACGTCGCCTCGATGTCCCGAGAAGAGGATCCTGGAGAGCCCCAGCCCTGCGAAGTCGCCCACGAGGGCGCCCAGCACGCCCCAAGCACCGCCACGGCAGGTGGTGACGATGGCGAGTCAGACGGCGCCAGGTGGGGACTCATCTCGGCTGGAGTTTCAGGGGGCAAGAGCCTGACGTTAGGCGGTTTTGCATGCTGTTAAAGGCAGTTCTAGGCGAAAAGGTGGTGGAACGTGGGGTTTCAAGCTGACTTCCGATGTGCCAGTCGCCAGCTCTGGCAGTCGGGGGGCCTGAGACCTCACGCGGCAAAGTGACGCCCAAGGCTGCCGCATGGTGCGACCTTCCGTGGTTTACAACGTGCCGGTGCGCTTGCAGGCCATAGTTTCTAGTTGCGTTGAGAGGCTCGAGTGGTGGCCCAGCCCATGAAGCTTCTCGGAGCCAGGGGTGTTATTGTTAGCGGTCATATATCTTGCAGCCATGACATCTCACATATATATAGCAAAGCTGCACAGAACATGTTTGGTTATAGGCTATATCGTATACAGGTATATTCGTGGCTCTGAGTTGTAATAGTGGCAGCAAGGTGCCTTGTGGTTGAGGCCAGCACCTACAGATGAACTCTTACGGGCCTGCGAGCAGTCGTGCCTGGGCGTTCTTACCATAGATGGGCGACTACATCTGATGTAATTAGCCCTAGAGCCTACTGTTTGACCCCTGTTTTGGATCGAAGATTCTCGCATCTTCCTATCACACCGGGCTTAAAGAGGTTTCTATAGGTAGATCGGCTCATGAGTTTTAGTCTCAGGTTGGCAGAGGCTGAGCGGTCGCCCGATTGGAGGAGGGGATCGATGCTTGAAGCGTCCGCATTTGCTTTGGTTTGCTCCTCCGCCATCGAAATAACATCAAAGATGTTGGCCTTGACATGGGCAGACCTCTATTCAGAATAGCAATGAGATGCAGAAGCACGCTAGCGTTCCTTTTGAAGGGCGCCAGGAAGCAGGAGTTGGCTGTGACCTTGCGGCAGTTGAGGCCCCGGGCGATGTTTCACCCCGAAGCAAAGTGAATTAGACTCATTAGACTTCATTAGACTCATTAGACCCAGGTTAGTGGCCAGGTCGCAACTCATCGATCTCAACGCAGGGCCCTCAGCCATCGGAGGCCGTGCGCAGCTCTCTCGGCTCAGCCTTGAGCGGCTCAGCGCATGGCGCTCCAGCTGTCGGCCGCGCAGTCCACGCCTGTCGCGAGGCCTTGTGGGCACCGCGCGGCTGCGCAGCGGCCCACCCAGGGCGGCGCTGTTCATGGCTGGAGCCTCTGCGGCATGGCAGTCCTAGGCGGCTTGTGGGGCAGGCGCGGCGCTTTTCGACCGTAAAGGATGCGCAGAGGTCCAGCGCGACGCGACGGAGGGCCAAGGACGACGAGCTATAAGAGAAAGTATATGACTGCATGTCCATCATTATATAGTGACATGGCATATATGAATGTAGATCCATACATATAATATTGGCATGCACAAAAGCATTAGAATAGCTAATGCTCATAGCATACACACTAGACTAATTCGTGCAACGACTATTGTCCTAGTTATAGACTTTGTCTCGGCCTCCACTTGTAGGGCGGATGGCCTTCAAGCTTCGTTTCTGGCGATGCCGCACAGACTCTGCGAGAGGCCGTTCCGGGGCTCTCTGCTCTCTTTTATGCAGGTGCGCTGGCCGGAGGAGTGGCCTTACGTCGAGGACGGCATCCGAAAGAGCGTTGTGAAGGCTTTTCACAGGACTTTAAGTGGATTTTAGATGATTTTAAATGACTTTAGTTTGATTTTGAAGGTTTCGTGTAGCAAAAGAGGGATGAAGATCGGCTATTTCTCATAGGCCGACTTCCGTCGAGAAGACGAGCAAGTGGACCAGAGCTTCTACTCGCAGCCGCGCATCTGCACCCATGTGGATGATAACTTCATCGCCACGCTCACGAAGCACTATGGCGAGGTCTTTCCCAACTATCCCAACGCCACTGGTCTTCTTTAAAGCTAGCTAGCCTTTTGAGACACTTAAGTCGTCTCGTGGCTCTCGAGGCTCGGCTCTTGGCGCCTTGGCATGGCTTAAGATGTAGGAACTGGAGGCATTCTGGGCGGCATTTCGGTGGCGATTCGTGCTCTTGAGGACATCTGCTCCAGTTGGATTAGCCATTACCCTACAGAGAAGACCTGGTCGCATGCAGCTGAGACCTAAATATGCCGTATCTAGCTGCTGTCGAGGTCTCCATCACTGGGATGAACGCCGCTCGGCCGTTTCCGATGGCGTTTTAGTGGCTCTGAGGAGTACGAGCTGCAACAGAACAAGCAGGCGGATGATTATACCGCGCTTCGGTGGCTGTTTTAGTGTGCTCGAGGCTGTTTCTGAAGATATTCATAGATACTCATGAGCTTTCGACACGTTCCTAGGCCCGGATGCTTGAAATCGTTGCAGAGGTGCGAGACTTGAATGAGAACCCTGAGCTCCCCTACGAGAATGAGCGCCTGGCCTATAGAAACGCTTTAAGAGCTTTAAGCTCTCGATGGCCACGAGGAGCTTCGACATCGTGACCTGCACGGTGTCCTTTGACTATCTCTGCAAGCCTTTGGAGGTGATGAAAGAAGTTGGCCGTGTGCTGAAAGTGGGTGGCATGGTGATCCTCTCCACCAGCAACCGCTGCTTTCCCACGAAGGCCGGGAAGGCCTTTTGAATGCCTCGATGGCCTATCGAAAGGGAGGGAATCGCCATAGATTTGAAGCCTCTTGAAGCTAAAATGGTGGTCTCGGACCACCCAGGCGGTGAATATCTGGCTGCAGACGGGTGATATGGAGCATGCGACTCGGGCGAGTTACGGTCATAGAGCCTTCACGGCCTTTGAGGTCTTGATCTATGGCAGTTACATGCCTCTTGGCCGTGTCTCAAAGGAGATCTCCTTTCGATAGCACCTTATTTCCCTGCTTAAAGAGCTTTGAAGAAGCCATTTCCATCCATTTCGTAGTGCCTTCGGAGCCCGCAAGGCACTACGCCGGCTGCTTCGAAGCGCCCGAGGCCCTTGACCTCACTGGGCCCTTGGGACGCCTGGGCTTCCAGGACCCTGTCTACGTGATCCGGGCCCGCAAGAGGCTCTGAGCGAAGGAAAAGCGCTCGGCTCGTGGCGCGCAGAGCACTCGGAAACGAGGCGCCGCGGGCGGCGCTGCGCTCGAGGTCGCCAGGCGCACGAGAAGACGAAAGATATAAGGCATGTTGAAGTGTGAGGCAGCGAGCCGCGGCCGCGAGGACCATCCTGAGTAGCCCTGAAGACGTTGCCACGGCAGCGATTCATGTGCAGAACCAGAAGAAATCCAGCGTTTTGGGCATGTATTTGATTGTATTTGGGTATCAACTGACCCTCGGAGAGCCTGTCAGCTTGTTGAAGCTCGCGTCGTCTTTTCAGGCCCTTAAGGATCAAAGAACGGGCCTTTCGAGCGGCTTTCTAACCCTCAAGGACTCTCGAAAAGGTGGATGGAGGCCAAAAAAGCCATAAGTTGCTTGATGAACATCGAGGATATCGAGGCTTTTCAGCTTCCGACGGCAGGATCCAGGACCTTAAGCCCTGTGCCGACGCCTTCAACTCCCTTGGTGCAGCTGCGGCCGACCGCCATAGCTCCTGCGAGGATCGTCCGCCGCGAGGTCATTGCTCCGGCTTGGGCTGTGGGAGACCCAATGCAGATCATGTTGAATCCAATCGCCCGAAGTGCTAGAAGCAGTTCGGGACTTGTTTTATGTATACAATGGGTGTCTATCTATTCTGTGTATAGCTGTATAACTGTATAACTTTGTTTCACAAGCTTGAGGTAGCGCCAACTCCGGCCCAGAGCTTACTTCGGTGGACTCGGAAGCTGTTTAAAGTTTAAGAGGACCAGTGAGTCTGAAAGTCGATAGTTGCAAGATGAACTTGCTAATAACTCTACTGGTCGATACGCTGGATATGTTGGCTTTTCGGACGTTCTTTCCCTATGTTGACTCAAAGTTTCTTCGTGCAGCAGATGATGCCTCTTTCGCTCCAAAGCGTAGGATGTAGGAGGCTCTTGACACGACTTCTTGGATCCATGTGCCCATGAGCCAACCCCACCTAGAAGCCACACATGCAGCTCCAGCAGCGTTGCATCAGTTCCGCCACTGTCTCCATGGCGCGGAGCCGATGGATGACGATCTGGGGCGCTATGGCCGTGAAGCCACAGCCCCCCGGCGCCTCGGATGACTCCGTCGAGGAGTCCTCGGACGGGGAGCCTTCGGTGGTAGCCACGAGCAGCGCGGTGACCAGCACGGCCACGGACGAGTCGGAGCCGATGTCCCACGCGCGGACGATGACCAGCGCCTTTTTTGAGAGCTGAAAAGGCCTTTAAGCTAGACTTCAGGGCCTTGAGCTAGCCTCCGAGGCTTTCAACTTAAGCGAAATTCTCCAACTAGGTGTCCGTAAGCGGCTTTGAGGGCTGTTCGGACGCTGTTAAGCCTTGAGGAAGCAAGACCAAGATGGCTATCATGCGGCACCACCTGTCCAGCGGCCCCTCGGCCTCTAATAGCCTTTTCTGTCAAGGTTCGGAGCTCTTAGCCTCAGGTCAACGCATGCTTCACAAGGCTCGATGGAGGATCTCGGGCTCCTTCTTACTCTTGGGCCTCATCTGCTCTGTCTCTTGGCCCCATTTTAATAGATATCTTCAATGATGTTCATCAGTTTTGGACAGTTTTGGACAGTTTTGGGCCTTCTAGAGCTGCCGAGCTATTGATCAAGGCTTTATAAACTTAAGTTGGCAAGCGTGAAGATGCTTTAGATGAGTTTTTGACCTTCGGGCGACGGCCTTGACATGCCGAGGCTCTTGTGATCTTTGAATTCTCACGGCAAGAGAGCTTGGAAGAGAC
>CAWVNT010000067.1:0-40000 GCA_963930775.1 Cliona cf. orientalis
AAACTGTTCAAACCTTGGAGATAAATCCCATTTTCAAGATCCAATTTATAAGAAGGACGAGGTGTGGATTCTCCATTAACATAGAAACCTATGTCTGATACATCAAAATGTTGGAAATGGAATGGATTTAAATGGTAATCTCCATTATAGGCTTGTGATTTAACCAAACCCACAACTAATTTTGTAGGAATTTCTCCTTGCCAAATGTCTTCAATATTCATACCAAAATTACCTTCAGCAATATTAAATGTACGAATATCAGTTCTAGCAAAAGGGTATACACTATCAGCAATCTCTAGAGCTGCATTATGGCCCATCATTACTTCAGGGCTAACATTGACTTTACATACATTTAAATATATTTCATCTATTAATAATTTACATTTCAATCCTAAGGGATGGGTTATTAACCTAAATTCATCACGGGTAGGCCATAACTTAATATCTATGTCAACTCCTGGTAAAATTAATCTCTCTTGATTACAAATATCAGCCATTAATGGACCAACAAATTCTACTACTGCAAAATCTTTGAACCATTGATGACGAACTTTCAATCCATGGTTGTAAGGGGGCACATCTGGATTTATCTGTGTAAAATCTCCTGAATCTCCAGTAAAACCTTCATTACTCAGCTGAATTTTCTTAGTATTCTCATCATATGTCAACAGGGCTTCCATTAAAGCTTTGTACATGTAATTGGTTCCAGATTCACTCACTAAATTATTATTCATTTTAATATCAACACTTGACCACATGCTGTGCAAAATAAAATCAATTGGGGTTCCTGTTTCTCTTTGGTTCAAAGGTAATGGTTTATTTTCATCATCTATCAGTCTATAAGGTGTTCCATCTTCTTTTTGAATAGCTATTCGCACATAAAGTTCAGTATCTGATAATTTTACATACTGAGAACTGTTTCCATTAATTGAAAAATTGATGGAAGAATATTCAGCATTACTCATGTAGGACGGTCTTATTTCATGCCATGATACTCTATCTTCAGCTACATTTACTGGAGGTCTAGAAAACAGAGCTATTTCTTCTGTATGAATTTCAGGATTTTCCGAAGCCATTATCCAAAAATATCACGTTTTTTTCTTTTAACAATTTTTCTTTTAACTTTACGTTTAGTTCTTGTTTGTCTTTTGATGTTTCCTCCACGAGGTCTTGATGCCTTTCTGTGTCTAGGAGCTTTTGCTCCACATTTTATAGTTCTTTTTCTTCTTATTTGACTTCTGGCTTGGACCAACCCCTGAGCTACTGGTGTAACCATAGATTTTGGGGCTGAGGCAGTTCCTTTCAGATCTAATTTGTAAACTACCTTGCCTTTACGTGAATGTCCTAAACCTCTACCTTTTTGATTCAACACATAAATATCATCTAATGGAATATTTCCTTTAGCCATAGCACGAAAATGATTCTTCCACTTTTCAGCACTCATTCTGATGAAGTAAAGAGAAGTGTACACTTCAACCTGTCGTCTCCAAATGACATGATCTCACCTTGAGCATTAGCTATATAGAAACGAATACTTTTAATTTTTGGTCTGACCAAATTCAACCAAATTACATGATTCACATCATTTATTACTACTCCATTAGCTCTCCTTCTGATATTTCTTAACACAGGCATAACTGTTTCTCCTGCAATGGACTCTTCACAAATATCCGAACATAGGTAAAGGTCACCTTTATATGTGCTAAGTTTACCTGACATTTCAATGATTCCACACATACACCCCTCAACCTCCAATGGAACAGGAAGGTCCAGAGTGATGTCTCCAGAGGTAGATATATATAAAGATTTCATGTGTTTAGTCATTTTTTATTAATTTCCGAAACAGGTATCCAAGAATTAAAGTGTTTAGGCCAACCTAACCAATGTACTAAAGCTTCTCTCTTATTCCCTCTCCCTTTATACTTGAGAACTTTTTCTATTTTAAACATGTCATTGTCAGTGGTTTCTATTTTTTGTAGTTCTTTCTGATAAAATGTACCATGTACAGGTTTATCATACCAATCAACCAAAGTATAAATAGGTTGACCTTGACGTATGAAACGTCTAGAAATTTTAAAAATTTCACCAGTCCATTTAGCATCATATTCACGCTGAAAATGTCTTCTGATGTAAGTTGTCCGAACTCTATCTCCCACATTAAAAACAAATTTTATTTTTTCTTTCTTTTTCTTTGGAACATATGGTTCCTTAGGCCAATACATTTGCCACCATAACTGTTTCTCATTCTGTTTGTTCACATTCACAGGTTCACTTCTTATTCCTGAATGCCATGTATGATTATAAGATGTAACTATTTTTTGCAACACATCAATGTATCTACGTGTATTTTTTTCAATCATGTATTTTGAAATTCGAGATTTCAATGTTTTAATAAATCTTTCAACATAATTTGCTTGCTTCTCATTATGTGTAACAAAATGTGCAATATGTTTCCCTTGTACAAATTTTTGAAATTTGTCAGAAGTGAAATCTGTGGCAGCATCTGTTCGCAAACGTTTAGGTATTCTCCCACCACTAAGAATTTTATCAAAAGCATTCACTATTTGTGGTGCAGTTTTATCTTTCAAAGGTTGCACCCATGCATAACGGCTAAAAATATCTATGACTACTAATAAATACTTGTATCCATCATTATCATCTGCATAATATACTAATGAAGCTAAATCAGCATCAAATTGATCATCTATACCAGCTACAATTACTCTTCCTCGTTGGAATTTTCTTTTAATACTTTTATTTCTTGAATATGATTCTTGTTTCTGAATCCACTTTCTAATTTGTGAATGAGAAATTTTATATTTTCCTTCTTTTTCACAGCTTTGTATAATGTTTGAGGATTACTGAAACTTGCAGGATGAGAAGGATCCAAGTAAATATCTTTCAGGTACTTTTCCCAGTGGGTCATTTTTGTTAATTTACATCTTATTCAAACGACCTGGTGGTCTCCATTTAGAAGTTTCATCTGATAATGATTTGTTCATTATTTTTCTTCCATATTTATTTGAAACATATCTTTCAGGAATATTTTTCTTCTTTAACATTGTATAAAAATATTTCATTCCAATTGGTCTGAAAGAATCATTTTGTACAGCATGTGATATTAGTTGAATTAAATTAGAATCATGTAATGTTTGTCCATTTCTAATCATTTCACCATCACTATTCAGGGAAAAAATTTTATGTTTCAATAAATAATGGAATAACCTAACTGCCTGATTCCTCTTCTCCCGATTCAGAAAATGAAACAACTGACTTGTTTTGGGAAGTACATTCTTCCCCAATCCTTTCTGATTTTTCACTTTCACACTCTCCACTGGATGAATCTGATTCTTCACAGGCAATGTATTCTTCTGAGGAACTGGTTTTACTGTAACTTCTTTCACGGGAATATTGTCTCCTATTTTTTCCCACCTTTCTATAGGAACGAGTACTAATTTTTGAACATATTTCATGATGTTCCAAACCTAATCTAACAATGTAACATACAATGATAGACTCTCGTGATAAATCTTTAATTTTTATCTTTCCTTGAGACAGTCTCCTTAAAAAAGTTTTTTTCCTTTGTAAAATACGAACTTGAATTTTTTTCAAAGAAATATCTCCGTTCAATAACTTCTTTGTAAAATTTTTTAACAAATTAAATTGAGGTTTAGTAATAATTTTAATTAAGTTTTTCTTTTGATTGTTGTCTTTAGTATATGCTAACAATTCCAAAAAATTTTTGTTGGAATTAAACATCCTTACTCCTTGGTAGTTACTCACATAATGACAACATATTTAAATGGTTCCTTTTTTAAATAACAGATAGTTGTTTCTCCAGGAAAAATATTTGTACGTAGTTTTAAATCACGTGGAGATTTAGGATCACAATCTACCACTAAATATCCATGTAAAGAAGATGTTGCATCTTCATATGCTTCCATAAAAATTTTGGAGTTACATGGATATAATTGTTTACCCAAATTTAAAGCTTGAGATTCATCTCTTTTGTTTGCAAAAATTACTAAAATGTGAGTATTAATGTTGATTGTTCTTGCACACGGTCCTTGAGCAAAAATATTTTGGGATAAAAAAAATTGCTGTGATGTTATAATGATGACAATATTTTGTAAATAAGTTTTGAGTTTCTATACTCTTAACTATTTGCTCCATCAAGTCATCCAAAACTATGATGTGAAATTTACCATCATTCAAAGTTTCAACTTTTTCACTTGATGGTAATCCTTCATGAAATTCTAAGTTGGGTACTTGCATTTCATTAAAGTAACTTTGGTAAACTCCATAACAATATAAAATTGATGAAACATGTTCTGTGAACATTTGATTCGATAACAATTTATGTGTCCAATAAGTTTTACCCGATCCTGTGGGACCAGAAATTATTATAGGACTCCCTGCCTGAAATGGTACAAGAGGTGTAATCATGTTTCAAGATGATTTTTAACTGAATAAATATAGAGAGTACACTTATTTTAGTAGTAAAAAAATTTTTACACACTTGAACCTTCAGTAATTTTAGAAAATCAAGGGTTGCAGGGTTACTACCTAAAACACAGTAAAAATATTCCAAGAGTAAAGGCTTTTCAAAATGTTATAGTTGTGGGTGATATAGTTTTTTTGAAATATAATTACTACTCCCAATACTTATGTGTTACAGGGTTACAAGGGGTTCCAAGGGGTTACAGGGGATTATGTGTGCAAGGGTTATAGGGGTTATAGATGAAAATTACACTGTATTTTAGTGTCAGGTTCACTCACAAGGTGGAGTTACTGGTATTTAGGGGTTATAGGGTGTATTGACAAAAATAACACTGTATTACAGGTGCTACAGGGGTTATAGGGTGTATTGACGAAAATAACACTGTATTACAGGTGTTACAGGGATTATAGGGTGTATTGACGTGAAAGGGCAAGTGTTACAGGGTTATGGAGGTTATTGAGGTGAAAGGGTATGTGTTTTAGGCATTACAGGGGGTATCATTAACATATGTAAACATTTACACACTTGAGCATCATTTGGACTTAGGAGAAAAAAAGTAAAACTATATGTACAGGAGATTTTAAATGTAAGAAAGGATGTGAAAACTGTGTAGGAAATATATTTTTGGAGACTTATCTTTAGTGAATGTAGATTGGAAAACTTGTATTTCATGTGAGAAGAAAATAAAAATTACTGTTGATAGTGTCTTGTGAACAGTAGAGTTTTATTGTACATCTCTATTTTCCAAGACATCTTTAGCAGTAATTTCTTATAATCATCATGAGAAGAATTCCAAAAATGAAGATACTGTTAATGCTATCTTACAGTTAGTAGATTTTATATTTTTAAAAATATTGACTGTTAAAGATGTCATGTCCAGTATTTTTTTAAAATTCATCACAAAATGGCCTTCATTATAGGACACAAAGGATACTATTTGCAATGTTATAGTTGTGGGTGATATAGTTTTTTAAATATAATTACTACTGTCAAGACTTGTGTTACAAGGGGTTACTGACTAAAACACAGTAAAAATATTCCTAGAGTAACAGGCTTTTCAAAATGTTATAGTTGTGGGTGATATAGTTTTTAATTACTACTACCAATACTTATGTGTTACAGGGTTACAAGGGGTACAAGTGGTTACAGGGTTACAAGGGGTTACTGACTAAAACACAGTAAAAATATTCCTAAAGTAAAGGCTTTTCAAAATGTTATAGTTGTGGGTCATATAGTTTTGTAAATATAATTACTAATCCCAATACCTATGTATTACAAGGGGTTACTGCCTAAAACACAATAAAAATATTCCTAGAGTAAAGGCTTTACAAAATGTTATAGTTGTGGGTGATATAGTTTTTTAAAATATAATTACTACTGCCAATACTTGTGTGTTATAGGGTACAAGACACTGATTCTCAATTTCAATAGTATGAAGGAAGCAGGTATTATTAGGGGTTATAGGTGAAGTACTATAATGTGTGTTATAGGTGTTATTGACGAAAATAATAGGGATTATGGGGGTTATTGACGAAAATTTGCGTCTATAATCCCCATAACACCTATTATTTTCGTCAATAACACCTATAACACCTATAACACAAGATTATAATCATGTGTTATAGGTGTTATAGGTGTTATTGACGAAAATAATAGGTGTTATGGGGATTATAGACGCAAATTTTCGTCAATAACACCTATATCACCTATAACACAAGATTATAATCATGTGTTATAGGTGTTATAGGTGTTATTGACGAAAATAGCACTGTGTTACAGTGTTACAGGGTTTATAGGGATTATTGATGAAAATAGCACTGTGTTACAGTGTTACAGGGTTTATAGGGATTGTTGATGAAAATAGCACTGTGTTACAGGGTTACAATGATGTATACTAACTTTCTAAATATTTTTTCTTTTTCAAAAAGTAACATTTTCCAATTTATGTATATGTTCTCTCTTAACAAAAACTGTGTAGAAAGAAATGTTAATGTTTATCTATATAAAATTGAATAATTACATTGAGTACTGTTTTTGTTTTAATTGTCACAATTGGTACAGTTTATTTTGGTGAGAAATCCTCAACAAATTCAATTGAGATTGTTACCAGAAAGTGTTCAAAACTTTTCTTCATTTACCTGAGATTATTGCCACAAAAGTTTTCTGTTCCTGTGTTTAGATACTACAGGTATTCACATGTACATATTAGATATGTTTTAATCACATTTGTTGGAGTAACCATTTACAAGATGTGATGAAAGTGAACTTGCAAGGATATTTTTGAGTAGAACTGTTTTTTCTGAATCACATACAGCACATCTGTTTTGATTAAAATTTGTTTAACTTTCATGTTACAGTGTAAATATATGTTGATTACTATTTGTTGATACTGTTTTCTAAAAAAGATGACAACTATGTGACAATTTTAGCATAATTGTGTCATGAGTAAATAAAGCATGTATGCAAATCTAGCCTTCTTTTGAAAATATTTTTCTCTATGTTAAGTATGAAATAAGTTCAGTCTGTAAAAGGGTTTCCAACATGACAGATATAAATTTAGAAGATGAGAAAAGTAAGTAGCCTTTTTAACAATAATTACCAATTTTTTCTAGTCACAATTGTAAAATTACTTTCACTTCATCTATTTTAATATATTTTTTCAGTTTTGAACATTCTTGGAGTATCTAACTCACAGATATGTAGAGATATTGAAGAACCTATGTCACAGGAATTTGTGACTGAATTAGATGCCAATGAAGGGAAATTGAATGAAGAAATAGATTATTTATTGGATGGAATAGATTTTCAACAGTCTCTATCACAGGAAAAATCACCTACATGTATTCCATCTAGTTTTCCTGAAGAAAATGGATGTATACAAAATGCAAGTGAAGACAGAGATGAAGTTATGTCTTCACCTATTCTTTTCACACCAGAAAATAAAGAAGAACAGAAATCAACAATCCCAGTTATTCAGCCTTTTACATGTTCAGAGGAGAAAAGTCCAGTTTATCATGAAGATATTTTGGACATCTTGGAAGAAATACCTTTTCCAGACATTGAGGACACTTATCTGAATGATGAGCAATTCAACCAGAAATATCCTCAGCATCCTGCTGCTGTAAGTGCTTCAGTCAATACTTCCTATAACCCTAAGGTTGTAATCCCTATGTAATCCATATAGGCCCCATAATCCTGAGACCTCTTGTAACTCCATCCAGTGAGAAAACCTGTCATAACTTTTCCCTTATGGTTTCTTTAATAGGAAAAGGAAGAAATTAAAACTGAACCTCACATCTCCAATTTAGAAGAACTTGCAGAATTTCTGGATGAACAAGAAAAATTAGGAAAGATATTGGGAAATGAGATGAATCCAATGGAAATGGATAATTTTATTGTGAATGAAGTATTGAGAGAAAAGTCTTCAGAGATGGATGTACAAGTTAAAATTGTGACAGATCCTGCCAGGCAAAGTAATCAGGTTTGTTCTTTTATCCATTTTTAAAATTGTTTAACCTTTTTCAAAGTAGTTCATTCAGAAGATAAAGAAGAGGTTTATGTAATTTAGAATATGAAGAGGCAAGGAAGATTATTGCAAGACTGTACAAACCAGATTGGTAGAGGAAATGGAGAAGAGCAACCTACTTTTGAAATAGTTAGACCTCCAGAAGATAATTTCTTTCATTTAGAAGTTAGGCAGAGTAAAAGTTTCAAACAGTCTCATGCTGTGAGAGAGATAACTTACAAAGCCAAGTTAAAAAATCCAGACACAAATGTTCCTTTAACTGATTTGTTGCCACAGTTACATGCTTTGTTTGACACAATTTTGGCTGAAACTAGAAGGAATTATGGTGATGCAGGTGTTATGAGAATCTACATATCACACCCCCACTTGGAATCAGCAATAATTGTACCTCCCACTTATTTAGGGGACATGAGTAGTGAATTGATATTGAAACAAGTTGACAAAGTACTGTACAGTACAGGTTCCATTCCAGCAGATGAAGAGCTAGATATTAATGCTGCAGTTGTTGAATTCTTGTCAGGTAGTGGAAGATTGCCCCTGATAGATTTAGACACAGATCTGATCAATAAGAGAGCAATAGTGACAATTAGGAACAAAGATAACAGTTGTCTTCCTAGAGCAATCATGGTTGGTTTCACTCACTTACTGTCCAAACTTTACCCTGATGACACAACTACTAAACTGTATGTTAGAATTAGGGATCCAAGATGTAATTTGCAAAGGGATGAAGCTTTCAGATTGAGAAAAGAAGTGGGAATTCCTGAAGACAGACCTGGTACAATTGAAGATATCTACAAATATGAAAATCATTTGAAGACATCAATTGTAGTCATATCTGCAAGAGCTGGTAACAGAAAAGTTTATCCAGGTTCAGACAAGTTTCAGAATAAGATTTATCTGTATCATTATGGTGAACCAGGGCATGCCCATTTTGACACAATAATAAAGGTGAATGCTTTACTGAGCAAGTCCTATTATTGTGATGTTTGTGACAAGGGATTCCAAAATAGAAATGGTCATAAATGCATTCAATGGTGTAATGTTTGTGGTAGAGACAATTGTGAAAAGGTGGGGAATTGGGGTTCATGTCCTGATTGCAATAAACTTGTCAGATCTAAAGACTGTTTCATTGCACATAAGAAACAAAAGAAAGGAAAGGGTGCCCTTAAAAATGTAATTATCCCTTCAATGTGTGAACAGTACTGGGATTGTAAAAAGTGTGGGGCCTCAATGAAAAGTAAGGAGAAAGAGAAACATGAATGTGGAGAAATGAAATGTGGCAATTGCAACAAAACTTACATGCTACATGAACAACATTTGTGTTACATGAGAAGTTTTGCCTCAGACTTAAACCCTGACAAGTTCATCTTTTATGACTTTGAATGCACCCAGGAAAGTGGAAAGCATGAGCCAAACTTTGTAGTAGCTCACAGTATTTGCAGTCAATGTGAACATGCACCTGTTACAGGTACAGCTACTTGTAAAAATTGTGGGTCAAGATGTGTTGTGTGTGGAAAGTACAATGAAAAAGAAAAAGAGTGGGAAAGGGATCCTTGTACAGATTGTGGAAAGAGGCAAGTCATTTTCAAGGGACCTGATACAAAAAATCTCTTCTGCAAATGGTTAATCAATATGCAGCACAAAGATTTCACAGCTATTGCTCACAATGCAAGAGGGTATGATTCATATTTTATATATGACTACTTGATTACTAACTCCCATACCCCAGATCCTGTAATTTTCAGTGGCTCAAAGATCATGTACATGAAGGTTTCTACTGGAGGAATAAACATCAGGTTCTTAGATTCATTGAATTTTTTACCCATGCCTCTTGCTCAGTTGCCCAAAAGTTTTGGATTAGTTGAGTTGAAGAAAGGATTTTTTCCTCACTTCTACAATACTGCTGAACATCAGAATGATGTTCTTCTCAATTTGCCTGATGTGAAATACTATGACCCTGACAGTATGGGCAAGGAGAGAAGAGAAGAATTTTTCACATGGTATGAGCAACACAAAAATGATGTGTTTGGATTCCAAAAAGAAATGGAAGAATACTGCATTAGTGATGTAGATATTCTTCTTCAGGCATGTTGGAAATTCAGACAGTTGTTAAAGTCTCAAACTGGTAGACTAACTGAAATAGAAGACTTGGAAAACCTCATGACTGTGACTATCTATGAACATGCTGTTGACTCTTTTGCCTTTCTCACTATTGCTTCTGTTTGCATGGGTATTTTCAGAGGAAAATTTCTCACTGAAACATGGTCTGTTCTGATCAAAGAGAAATGCAAAGAGGGGTGTAAGCATGATAAAGATTGTACATGTGAATGGTTAGAAGGCAGAGTTGTCAATTCTTCTACTCCCTTGGAAGTATTGTGGGATGGTAAGTGGATACCAAGGTCTAAGCTCACAATTATAAAAGAAGAATTTGTGAAATCTCCCATTGGTTTAATTCCAATACATGGTTATGGCTGTAAAGACAGTCACAGTAGAGAGAGTTTGGAATGGTTGAGTGTTCTGCAAAAAGAATGGTGTGAGCAAGGTGCACAAATTGACATTCAACATGCTAGAAGTCCTGAAGGTGAAAAAGTTATCTCCTGTAAAGGGTTGAATAAATTAGTTCACTACAAAGTTGATGGATATTTTGAATATGAAGGGAAGAAATATGTGTGTGAATACAATGGCTGCAATTTCCATGGGTGTAAAACATGTTTCCCACACAGTAGAGATTCACATGTCAACAATAAAATTTCAATGGAAGTGAGATGGAAAAATACAAAACTGAAAGAAGAAAGATTGAGAGAAAAAGGGTACATTGTACTGAGTAAATGGTCATGTGAATTTGCACAAGACAAGAAGAATGAACACATCAAACAATTTGTTGAATCTCTGAACATTCAAGACCCTATCAATTTGAGAGACTGTTATTTTGGTGGTAGAACTAATGGCTTAGTTCTGTACAAGAAATTCACTGATGGAGAAAAAGGGAAATATGTGGACTTCACTAGTTTATACCCAGACATTTTGAAATACAAGAGATTCCCTGTAGGACATCCTCAAAGAATTACAAGAAATTTTGAACAATTAATGTTGAGACCTTGTGCAGGAAACTGTTTCTACTCTCCTTGTAGAAAGATACATTGGGAATTACCTTACTTTGGAGTCATGAAGGTGACTATACTCCCTCCTACAAATTTACTTCACCCAGTATTACCATTGAGATGTAATGGTAAATTGAAGTTTCCCCTGTGCTACAAGTGTGCCTGTAATGAATCCAAAGACATGTGTCAATGTTTGGACAGTGAAAGAATGTTTACACACACTTATTGTACACCTGAATTGGAGGTAGCTCTAAACATGGATTACATTATAATCCAAATTCATGAGGTGTTACACTGGCCTGAGACTGAAATGTATAACCCTCAGACAAAACAAGGAGGTTTGTTCACCCAATACATAAATACTTTCTTGAAGTTGAAGCAAGAAGCCAGTGGTTATCCCCCACACATTAAAACTGAGAGGGAAAAAGATATCTACATACAGGAATATTTAGAACATGAGGGAATTCTTTTGGATAAAGATTCCATAGTGAAAAATCCTGGACTGAGAAGTCTGTCAAAACTGGCCCTAAATTCCTTCTATGGAAAGTTTGGGCAAAAATCAAACATGAAGAAAACAGCATTCATTAAAGACATTAAAACTTTGATGAACACTTTGACAGATCCAAGTAAAGTTCTTGTGGATTTCCACATTATGAGTGATGACATTATTCAGGTTGAATACAAACATTCAGAAGACTTTGAATTACAGTCTTTCAACACAAATGTAACCATAGCTGCCTTCTGTACATCTTGGGCCAGACTGAAATTGTGGTCAGTAATGCAAAAATTAGGAGACAGAGTATTGTATCATGACACTGATTCAATCATTTTCTCTGTGAAAGAAGGAGAATACAGTCCACCTCTGGGTTCCTATTTGGGGCAACTTACTGATGAGTTAACTTGTAAAGAGTTAGGTTGTATGAAGGAAGGGTGTGAAGGTCATTGGATAGAGGAATTTGTGAGTTGTGGTCCTAAGAATTATTCTTTCAGAGTGAACACAGGTGAAATCATTTGTAAGGTGAGAGGTTTTTCTCTGAATTACAGATCTTCACTGATTCTGAATTTCAATAGTATGAAGGAAGCATTGATAGGTTGGAAAATGAATAACCCTAAGGAATTGATAACTGTGAAAACAGAATTGGCCAGGTCTGTCAAGGAGAGAATAGTTTTCAACAGAGTTGTGGCTAAACATTATGGTGTGGTATATGACAAGAGGCAAGTCAATCCTGACTTTACCACAGTTCCTTTTGGCTACAGAAACTAATCTTGTACCACCCTGCATCACCATATTTCTAGAGTAAAAGGATTTTTTCAAATGTTATAGTTGTGGGTAATATAGTTTTTTAATATAATTACTACTGCCAAGAATTATGTGTAATTATATTTGTGGGTGTTAGAGGTGATATAAATGTTAATTTAATGATTACTGCCAAGACTTATGTGTTGTAGGGTTACAGGGTTGTAAGGGTTATGCACACAAGGATTATAGGGGTTATAGGCGAAAATAGCACTGTGTTACAGGTGTTACAGGGGTTATGGGGATTATTGACATGAAAGGGCAAGTGTTACAGGGGTATCATTAACATATGTAAACATTTACACACTTGAGCATCATTTGGACTGAAAGCATGTACATCTTAAATGTCACCATTATAAATACTAACTATATGGGTAAATATATATGTAGTTTTTAACATTATCTTATTTTTTTTAGTAAAATGTATAAAGATTGTGTAGAGAAAAAAGTAAAACTATCTGTACAGGAGATTTTTTAAATGTAAGAAAGGATGTGAAAACTGTGTAGGAAATATATTTTTGGAGACTTATATATAGTGAATGTAGATTGGAAAAACTTGTATTTCATGTGAGAAGAAAATAAAAATTACTGTTGATAGTGTCTTGTGAACAGTAGAGTTTTATTGTACATCTCTATTTTCCAAGACATCTTTAGCAGTAATTTCTTACAATCATCATGAGAAGGATTCCAAAAATGAAGATACTGTTAATGATATCTTACAGTTAGTAGATTTTATATTTTTAAAAATATTGACTGTTAAAGATGTCATGTCCAGTATTTTTTTTAAATTCATCACAAAATGGCCTTCTTTATAGGACACAAAGGATACTATTTGCAATGTTATAGTTGTGGGTGATATAGTTTTTTTAATATAATTACTACTGCCAAGACTTATGTGTTACAAGGGTTACTGACTAAAACACAGTAAAAATATTCCTAGAGTAAAGGCTTTTCAAAATGTTATAGTTGTGGATGATATAGTTTTTTTAAATATAATTACTAATCCCAATACTTATGTGTTACAAGGGGTTACTGCCTAAAACACAGTAAAAATATTCCTAGAGTGAAGGCTTTTCAAAATGTTATAGTTGTGGGTGATATAGTTTTTTAAATATAATTACTACTACCAAGACTTATGTGTTTCAGGGTAACAAGGGGTACAAGGTGTTACAGGGTTACAAGGGGTTACTGACTAAAACACAGTAAAAATATTCCTAGAGTAAAGGCTTTTCAAAATGTTATAGTTGTGGGTGATATAGTTTTTTTAATATAATTACTACTGCCAAGACTTATGTGTTATAGGGTTACAAGGGGTTACAGGGTTATGTGTGCAAGGGTTATAAGGGTTATGGACGAAAATTACACTGTATTTTAGTATCAGGTTCACTCACAAGGTGGGGATACTGGTATTTAGGGGTTATAGGGTGTATTGACGAAAATAACACTGTATTACAGGTGTTACAGGGGTTATAGGGTGTATTGACGTAAAAGGGTGTGTATTATAGGAGTTATGGGGGTTATTGACGTGAAAGGTCAAGTGTTACAGGGATTACAGGGGGTATCATTAACATATGTAAACATTTACACACTTGAGCATCATTTGGACTGAAAGCATGTACATCTTAAATGTCACCATTATAAATACTAACTATATGGGTAAATATATATGTAGTTTTTAACATTATCTTATTTTTTAGTAAAATGTATAAAGATTGTGTAGAGAAAAAAGTAAAACTATCTGTACAGGAGATTTTTTAAATGTAAGAAAGGATGTGAAAACTGTGTAGGAAATATATTTTTGGAGACTTATATATAGTGAATGTAGATTGGAAAAACTTGTATTTCATGTGAGAAGAAAATAAAAATTACTGTTGATAGTGTCTTGTGAACAGTAGAGTTTTATTGTACATCTCTATTTTCCAAGACATCTTTAGCAGTAATTTCTTACAATCATCATGAGAAGGATTCCAAAAATGAAGATACTGTTAATGATATCTTACAGTTAGTAGATTTTATATTTTTAAAAATATTGACTGTTAAAGATGTCATGTCCAGTATTTTTTTAAATTCATCACAAAATGGCCTTCATTATAGGACACAAAGGATACTATTTGCAATGTTATAGCTGTGGGTGATATAGTTTTTTAAATATAATTACTACTGCCAAGACTTATGTGTTACAAGGGGTTACTGACTAAAACACAGTAAAAATATTCCTAGAGTAAAGGTTTTTCAAAATGTTATAGTTGTGGGTGATATACTTTTTTAAATATAATTACTACTGTCAAGACTTATGTGTTACAAGGGTTACTGACTAAAACACATTAAAAATATTCCTAGAGTAAAGGCTTTTCAGAATGTTATATTTGTGGGTGATATAGTTTTTTTAAATATAATTACTACTACCAAGACTTATGTGTTTCAGGGTAACAAGGGGTACAAGGTGTTACAGGGTTACAAGGGGTTACTGACTAAAGCACAGTAAAAATATTCCTAGAGTAAAGGCTTTTCAAAATGTTATACTTGTGGATGATATAGTTTTTTTAAAATATAATTACTACTCCCAATACTCATGTGTTACAGGGTTACAAGGGGTTACAGGGTTACAAGGGGTTATAGATGAAAATTACACTGTATTTTAGTATCAGGTTCACTCACAAGGTGGGGTTACTGGTATTTAGGGGTTATAGGGTGTATTGACGAAAATAACACTGTATTACAGGTGTTACAGGGGTTATAGGGTGTATTGACATGAAAGGGCAAGTGTTACAGGGTATCATTAACATATGTAAACATTTACACACTTGAGCATCATTTGGACTTAGGACTTTGGACTGAAAAGATGTACATCTTAGAGGAGGGAAATTTCACTGTAAATTATACTGAACCTAAATTACCAGAGAATCCTGTATCTTTCTTCAAGGAATACAACAGCAATTTAATACTGTGGATGTCACCTATATTAATACTAACTGTGTGGGTAAATATATATGTATTTTTTAACATTATCTTATTTTTTAGTAAAATGTATAAAGATTGTGTAGAGAAAAGAAGTAAAACTATCTGTACAGGAGAATTTAAATGTAAGAAAGGATGTGAAAACTGTGTAGGAAATATATTTCTGGAGACTTATGTGTAGTTCATGTAGATTGGAATCTTGTATTTTATGTGAGAAGAAATAAAAATTACTGTTGGTAATGTCTTGTGAACAGTAGAGTTTTATTGTACATCTCTATTTTCCAAGACATCTTTAGCAGTAATTTCTTACACTCATCAGAAGAAGGAAAAGGATTCCCAAAATGAAAATACTGTTGATGATGATATTTTGCAGTCAGTAGATTTTATATTTTAAAAATATTGACTGTTGAAGATGTCATGTCCAGTATTTTTCAATTTCATGTTGATAGTGTCTTGTGAACAGTAGAGTTTTTATTGTACATCTCTATTTTCCAAGACATCTTCAGCAGTAATTTCTTACACTCATCAGAAGAAGGAAAAGGATTCCAAAAATGAAAATACTGTTGATGATGATATTTTGCAGTCAGTAGATTTTATATTTTAAAAATATTGACTGTTGAAGATGTCATGTCCAGTATTTTTCAATTTCATGTTGATAGTGTCTTGTGAACAGTAGAGTTTTTATTGTACATCTCTATTTTCCAAGACATCTTCAGCACTAATTTTTTACACTCATCAGAAGAAGGAAAAGGATTACAAAAATGAAAATACTGTTGATGATGATATTTTGCAGTCAGTAGATTTTATATTTTTAAAAAAATATTGACTGTTAAAGATGTCATTGTCCAGTATTTTTTGAAATTCATCACACAATGGACCTCATTATTGGACACAAAGGATCTCATTTATGGACACAAAGGATGCTGTTTGTGCACCTGAATGCTTTGCTTAAATTGAACACATGTTGATCAATTACTATTATTGATTCAGTTTAATTTAAGTAAACATTCAACAATACCTGGAACAAATTGAAAAAAATATTCACACCTTTTTTCCCTTTTCACACCTTCCTGTTATTATTTGCTGAACGTGCTATTTTCCTTTTTTACCCATTTCACACCTTGATATTACTATTTGCTGAACGTGCTATTTTTTGGTTGGGCCTCTATGGTGGAGAGAAGTTACGTAATCACCTTGAATGGGGTGATTACGTAACTTCTCTCCACCATAGTGGCCCTATATTCTCTGGAGGTTCAGTAGTGCAATATTATTATCGTGATTATATCAACACGACACAACCGCTTGAGGGGACGGATAACAAAAACAAACGCAGGCGCTGTCATGGAAACTGGCACGGTAACGTTTTGAATGAAATAAGGCTATCGAGCTTGATACATATTCGTGTTTTTCCTATCTTGTATCCCATTCGTTAAATTAAATCAATTAGCTGAATTTAATTGCGAGCAATCAAGCATGACTGAAGCCTACTGAAGGCTTTCTGTGTCTGTCACTGGCGGTTGGCTGTTTTGTGTAATGGGTATGACTTCTTACTATCAGTAGTTTGTGGGTTCGAATACAGTAATTTTTGCTTTACTTTAAAAATCAAAATATGAAAAATTGTGAGAATATGAAACGAAAGATACATCCAACATCTGAGGATACCATTGTAGATTTTTAAAAATCGTTTGTACAGCTAGAATTGTAGTAAATTATCCAGGGCTAGTGAACAAGTATTTGGAAACAATGGAATCTTCCTCAAACGGATTTAAAATTGTGTGAATTCAGTGAATCTGAATCTGAAGAATAAACTCAGAGGGGTTCATTTAAAGATTCTCTCTATTACTTGTTTCTTCCTGGCACTGGGTAACATCCTGTTTTCTTTCACAAGAAGTATCATGTTCAAATACAGCAATCATTTTAATTTTTAATTTTTTTGGATAATTGAATTCGCTGAATTCAATGAGTACCATTGGGCTTTAAGTCGTGGTATTCAGAAGATGATTTGCAGACACATAGATTATTTGAGATTTCGGCTCATTTAACTCTAGTCTCGTGCATTGTGGCTGTCTAGGGGTTGCTCTCTTAACCAGTTTTAGACACTCTTATAAAATTTTGTGCAAAGGTCCCTAATAGATGCATATCAAAGTACAGTTAAATTCTCGTCCAATTCAAAAAGGTCCTTTTTCTCTCTATTGTTTTTAAATTTGCAAGATGCGCTAGTCGACAGGTTCGCTGGAGGTGTACTGAAAAAAGGACAAGGACGGCAAATCAACAATACGTTATCCCGTGAAGCCCAACAGCCGAATAGAAAGGAGGCCGGCAAAATACATTGTTCTTGTTTGGGGTTTCGGGTACCAGTTTGCGGGTTTCGGGAACCAGTTTTTTTTGTAATGCCTCACATATTTTCGTAGTGCACCAATTTTTTCGTAGTGCGCCAATTTTTCGTAGTGCACCGGCGCATTACACAAAAAATGTCATTACTTTCCAGTGTTTTGTGCCATAGGCTGTTGCATTTTTTTGTAGTGTGCCGGTGCACTACAAACAATGCATTACAAAAATATGGGGTGCATTACAAAAAAATGATGAATTTTTTTGGCGGGAAACAGTTCTAATAAATAATCAATATTTATTGATCTTATAGTAGGCAGTTGGAAGACAAAATACATTCAAGTAAAACAATAATGTCATATGTACACATACAAAAATTCTGGAAACATTAATAGTTAGTTTTATAGATGTAAACCTGAAACCCAAAACCTGAAACAAGGAACAAGAACCCAAAACCCCAAACAAGAACAATGTATTTACACGGTCATAATAGAAAGATATTCTATCTTTAGTTTTACAGATTATATGTTGAATGAATTGAAAAAGACTTTTAAATTTTCTTTGTCTAATTTATTTTATAAATTTATTTGTTTTCCTATGGTTCATGTTTACTATTTCCTCAACTCGAAGAAAAGCTTTGAAAATGCAACATTTCTGCGGTACTCTAATCTTGATGATGGATTAGTTTTTATATTCCATCAGAAGCGAAATGGAGAAATAAATTGCTGTATTTTGCCCAGTGAGTTGACATTCATTTTGAATATCCGTTTTTCATTCCAGAGTTATCAGCAAGAAAACACGCACAAGCAATAATGCACGTAGTCTACAGAACTAATAGCAACAACAAAAAATAGTATTACGTAGCAACAAGTAACAACCAGTACAAAAATCTCCAGGAAGAAGTAACAGCAACGACAGTATACTAAGACAACAACCGTTCTAACATACGGTAGTAACAACCAGCAACAAGGAGTAACGACGGGTAACAACAAGAACAGCAGCAACAAACATTTGAACCGACAGCAGCGAAACGTTTGTGGCAATAACATTTCACCAGGCAGTCTCAAGAACATTAGACAGTAACAACCAAACCGTGGTTAGCTGCGACAATTTGCGCAGATGAGGAAAATGGAGCCATTGTTCCAATTACAGGACACCTTGTAACTTATCCTCGAGTGTTTGACCTGCTGCAAACTTTCTCTGCTGGCTAGTTAGCACGTCCTGCTCCTTTGTCACCTAAACCTTTCCATGAGGAGCCAATCGCCGCGAGCAATGAAACCCGAAAGAGGTTATACGTATCATATCAAAAATCTTTTCATAAACTCTGTGTGAAATTAGTAAGGAAAGACGTGATTGGCACACATCACCTTGAGTTGGAGAATAGAACTGTACATTTAAGTTTGCTACCGAAACCAATTCATCCAATAAACACCGTGCTTATATTCCTTCAACCCACACGTTGTATATCAATATGGAATTGATTGGCTTATTCGATTGTCAAATATAAATTTTACCCCAATTCTTAAACTGATGAGAGCATGTCATCTGAGAAGTGAAAACTCCTTTTTCAAAGACTAAACAAAAGGACACAAAAGACAAAATCTGTCGGGGTGGAAGAGAAATATTGAGCAATATTGACATAATTTGTGAAGATTGAACAGCTGATTGTGTCAAAGATGGATTTATTGTCATTGACCTCATCTTGTCTCGTTCTGCTCCTTTTTGTGAAAGTCTCTACTTCTGACGAGGGTCCAGGAGTGAATGAAACGATACCGCCCACAGGTGAACCGTCTTTGATGTCGCCGACAATTGTAACGTCAACATCTGAACAACCAGGTAGGAATTCTCACCTGATCAGGTCTATGTATCTTCCAAAGCAATATGATTTGTCAAATTTTGTCCACCCTGGAAGTGCCTTGACTATGACCCATATTTATCCCGCACATGACAATGAGTTTCTGTGGTTGAGGCTGAGGAATCGAACAGAAAAGGGAAGAAGAATTTTATGTTTGAAATTCATAGCAGACGTCCCAGAATTCAATTTAATGGCATACAAAATTTCAGTTTTTCTTTTTAAAATTGTGTCTTAAATTTGTTCAATTACTTTGCTACCAGTATTTATAAATATATAATACAAGTAATAATTTGTACTGGTATATTGGATTTTTTGCATTGGTATCTCTTTCTATATTGACACAGGTACATAACTTATACCTGTATTTGTTAAAAAGAAGACAAATATACCAAAAAAATGACAAATTTAACAACAAAGAACGGAAAAGCTAAAACGAATTTAAGGACCCCAACTTAAATATTTTTCGTGGATCAGCTTTTAAACTTGTGGAAGCATTGCTAGCAATGATAGCGCATTTACTCAACTTGCTAACCATCTGCATGGACACTTAAATATCTGTTTACAAAACTCCCGACAATGTGTGGGACGACAAATCACATTTCCTAAGTGGCGCCACGCATTTAACGATAATTGCTGGTAATGAATTTATATTCAAAAAGGTCATTCTCCAAGGCACCACCCAATTCCCTAAAGACTCATTCATAACGAAGCAAAAAGTTGAATGCTCCAGAATAATTGTCATTGTGACATTTTGAAGACTGTGGTTTTAACTGGTAGGTAAAATGGAATGACTGTCGTCAGTGAAAGATTTTTTTTTCAAATTTTACAACGGCTACAGCGCAATGATTACGATGCAATCTGTCTCTTGTTCTCCCAATCTGTCGCAGATCTAAATTCAATACTTTTAAGGGCCTATTCACACTAAACAAAATTGAGTGCGAAAGCAAAAACGATAAAAAGTAAGCGACAAGCATCAAAGAAAATTTTAGTTTTAATATCCTTTACTTTTCTGGGTGTGAACGGGCGTTACGGTGTCATTTACACAGTAATATTGCGACTGTGATTTCCTTTACAACAAATTTATGGATTGAAACCCATTCAGATGGTGTGAATTCTACTGCGATTTTTCTTATCACAATAAATGGTCGCACCTATGCAGTCCATCATAAGCAAAAGTAAAACGCAGTTTTAATGGGCCTTCAGATATTTCAGATTTGCGATATTTTAATTGTGATATTTTAGGCCCATTCACATCTTGCATTTTTCCTGATTGCGACTGTGTTTTTATCTTCCACAAATAATGAACTGCGTGAGATTTGTTTTCATTGTCGTATTTGCAGCATGTGAACACTTACATTCAATCTCACACACTCATTTGGTAAGATAAAAAAATTGCAGTCGCAATCGTACCCTGTGAACGGGCCTCATTACGATTGTTACTGCGATGTAAAAATTTAATCGTAACCGCAGTGTCACCGTGCGAAGGAGACTTTGAAGGTTCGTTCACACTGTGTGATTGCAACTGCGATTTCTCTTATCACAACAAATGGGTTGTACACAACTCAATGGAGGTGTTCACACTGTGCGACTGCGACAACATCACCAGCCCTTATGCAGTCCATTGTAAGCAAACACAAATTGCAGTCGCAAATCGCACAGTGCGAACGGACCTTAAGGCCCACCCACACTGTAAGATTTGCGACTGCAATTTGTTTCTGTTTCTAATAGGTCAAAGGGCCTGGTGGTGGTGTTGCAATCCACAATCCTGTAATAACCCATTTGTTACCAAAAGAAAAATCGCAGTCGCAATCGCGCCGCATGAAGGGGCCTTTAACGTTGAAAACATGAAGCTTTAAGAAGAAAAGTGTGTGATGATTTTACTCCGTCGTCTTGCCATTAAACACAACACTGCAGCTGCTGAAGCTCCTTTAGTCACATTCAAAACTGATAATTGGGTTGAGCTTTGCTTGTGCTGAAGGGTGTGGAAAGCATAGCATTTATTTAAAGTTCACCTCATTTTAGGCTTAGGCCACAAAAAGTCGAACTTGAATAATTTTCTTGCCATTGAAAGGGCAATAATCAAAAGACTAAATTGCCTTGGCAGTGACTCGCGCAGCATAGTATTTATTGAAATTCTGCTCAGGTATTTATGGCAATTTCGAAAACATGAATTCCTTGAATTGTTCAAAATGTTTTAAAGTACTTCAGTTCAAAATCATGCAAAATGCTCATAACCTTCAGTTAAATAAAAAGCAAAGATTTTGCCTGGAAGGTAAAGTTCACAAAATCGCACGCAACTTTTTCTTCGACTTTTACCCTTCTCCCACTAAATGAGGCCAATTTCTGACCAATTTCTCCAGTTGGAATTTCTTCCGAAATTGATTTCCCACTGAATCAAGAACTACTACCACAGAACCGAAAGTCTTGCTCTGTTTCAAACAGTCTCGAACGAAGTTACATACACCTATCATTTCTTTTGAGCCAATCATCAAAGGGCTGACATCAAAATCTTTTCACAAACCCAGTGTAAAATCAGTAACAGTAACAGTAACGCCAAACTATTATTTTATCTTTTTTTCCCAAAACTGCACAAAAATGAAGAAATTTTGGTCCAGAGGGGAAGGAGCGGGTCCCCTTTCATCCCGCTTCAGATCCGCCAATAAATAGACGTGATTTGAACATTTTGGCGGGCAACGACCAGAGAATTATATCACATAAATATGATCGGCTCCATCTCGTTTTCTGTTTTGGAAGAAACTTTTCCCACAATAGCAAACTTCAGTTCGAGTTCCAACCTCTCAGTGTAATTACTGCTACTGTTAAGAGTCTCATCTTCTTTATGGAAAAGTTCAGAGTCACATTCAAAACATCTTTCAAAAGTTGATGTTGAAAAGCGTTCTTAGTGCGCTTCATTTTAAAGACTTCCTGGCTGTCATCGTAACTTAGATCTAATAATTCAGGCCGACGTCTTTTATTCACTTCTGAGGTTTTTTCGCCAACGCAGAATTTTGAGAACAAAATAGGACCACTGTTTATTTTTACAGGCTCAAATCAGACGTTAAAGAATTTTACCCAGAACACAATCTTAAAAAGTAGTCCAATTTTACAAAGAACATTTTTCAAATGTCAATACTTTTGAGAAAGCAGCAAAGCAAAACCTGCTTAATCATAAGTGGCATTCAAATCAAGGTCCCCTTTGATTTATTATCTCTTTTTAAGTTCTTGTTTCCAAGGGCAAAAATTGGACATCTAAAATGCGAAATCGATGGAGAATTATTTTTTCCTCTTAAATCAAGATGTGGATAGGATTTTGGAAACACAGAAACAGAGAATGTGGATGTGGGTAATTTGAATGGCAAAATTGTTTAGTTACCTGAGGTGTATCTAAGACCATATCATTACTTTGATGGTTGCATCTGAATCTTTATTTAAGTGAAATTAAAAAAATGACAATGTAGTCAGTTCTTTGATTTTGTATACGCTGACCTCTTGTGTTTTGTTGAAAACGTATTATTTCTTATCATATGGGGAGGGAAACCCAATTGAGTTTACAACGTTGCCAACAAAAGCTTACACAGGGTAGAGCGGAAATAAAATTGAGCAAAAAAATTGCCTCCAGCGGGGATGGAACCCAGGAGCTCTTGGTATTACCTTACTGAGAGACACGTGGTGGATCTCTGAATTGAACTTTGTTTCATGTACCACTGCACTTTTTACACAACGATCATTTCCAAAATAAAAAGAGCTTTAAGGATTCAGATCAGTGGCTGATCCAGGATTTCCCAGATGGGGAAGGGGGTGCGCTAACCTCCATATTTCTCCCAAATACTGCATGAAAATGAAAGAAATTGGATCCGGGGGGCGCCAATGCAGATTGACAACCAAATTTTTTTTCTAAGCTACGCTTGAACCTTTTTGGCTTTTGTTGAACTATTTATCTGTAACATCTTGTTTTAATTTCAGGAATTCCTGATAAAGGACAAGTCAGAGGTTTGCCTGAAAGCGAGGCAGAATATGAACATGTGACTGAGGATGAAGGGCAACGTAACAATAACAGTCAACCTGTATTTGAAGGTCAAAGTGAATATGAGGGTCAAAGTCAGCATGAAGGTCAAAGTGAACACGAAGGACAAAGTGAACATGAAGGACAAAGTGAATACGAAGGAAACAGTGAACATGAAGGTCAAAGTGAATATGAAGGACAAAGTGAATATGAAGATCAAAGTGAAAAGGAAGGTCAAAGTGAACACGAAGGACAAAGTGAACACGAAGGTCAGAGTGAATATGAAGGTCAAAGTGAATATGAAGGAAACAGTGAACATGAAGGTCAAAGTGAATATGAAGGACAAAGTGAACATGAAGGTCACAGTGAACACGAAGATCAAAGTGAATATGAAGGACAGAGCGAATATGAAGGTCAGAGTGAACATGAAGGACAAAGTGAACACGAAGGACAAAGTGAATATGAAGGTCACAGTGAACACAAAGGTCAAAGTGAATATGAAGGACAAAGTGAATATGAAGGACAAAGTGAATATGAAGGTCAAAATGAATATGAAGGTCAAAGTGAATACAAAGGAAAAAGTGAATATGAAGGACAGAGCGAATATGAAGGTCAAAGTGAATATGAAGGACAAAGTGAAAAGGAAGGTCAAAATGAAAAGGAAACACAAAGTGAAAAGGAAGGTCAAAGTGAAAAGGAAGGACAAGGTGAACACGAAGGACAAAGTGAATACGAAAGTCAAAGTGAATACAAAGGTCAAAGTGAATATGAAGGACAAAGTAAATATGAAGAACAAAGTGAATATGAAGGTCACAGTGAAAAGGAAGGTCAAAGTGAAAAGGCAGGCCAAAGTGAATATGGAGGTCAAAGTGAACATGAAGCAAACAGTGAACATGAAGGTCAAAGTGAATATGAAAGTCAAAGTGAATATCAAGCAAACAGTGAACATGAAGGAAACAGTGAACACGAAGGTCAAAGTGAATATGAAGGAAAAAGTGAATACGAAGGTCAAAGTGAATATGAAGGAAAAAGTGAATACGAAGGTCAAAGTGAATATGAAGGACAAAGTCAACATGAAGGTCAAAGTGAATATGAAGGAAACAGTGAACATGAAAGTTCAGGAGAAGGAGAAAGTGAACAAGAAGGGGACAGTGAATGGGAGAGCAAAGGACAAAGTAAAGGAGAGAGTACAGGACAGAGTGCAGAAGAGAGTAAACCACAAAGTGAAGAAGAGGGTGAAGGCCAAGGTGAAGAGGAAACTGAAGGAAAGAGTGCAAAACAAAGTCAAGGAGAGGGTGAAACACAAAGTGAAGGGGAGACAGAAGGAGAGAGTACAGGACAAAGTGAAGGAGAGAGTGAAACACAAAGTGAAGGAGAGACTGAAGTAGAGAGTACAGGACAAAGTGAAGGAGAGGGTGAAACACAAAGTGAATGGGAGACTGAAAGAGAGAGTACAGGACAAAGTGAGGGAGAGGGTGAAACACAAAGTAAAGGAGAGACTGAAGTACAGAGTACAGGACAAAGTGAAGGAGAGGATGAAACACAAAGTGAAGGAGAGACTGAAGCAGAGAGTACAGGACAAAGTGAAGGAGAGGATGAAACACAAAGTGAAGGAGAGACTGAAGTAGAGAGTACAGGACAAAGTGAAGGAGAGGGTGAAACACAAAGTGAAGGAGAGGGGACAGGGCAAAGTGAAGGTGAAGGTAGAGGAGAGAGTACAGAACAAAGTGAAGGGGCGGTTGAAGAAACGACTGCGGGAGAAATTGAAGGAACGGGTAAAGGTGAGAGCGAAGGACAGATTACTGGACAAAGTGAAGGAGAATATGAAGTTAAAGAAGAAGAGCGTGAAGCACAAAGTGGAGGACAAAGTGAAGGCAAGGGTGAAGATGCAAGTAGAGGAGAAACACAAAGTGAAGTGGAAGTTGGAGAAGAAAGCAGGGGAGAAGCAGAAAGTGATGGACAAACTAAAGCAGATGCAGAAAGTGAAGTAGATACTGATGGAGAAGGACAGGGGGAGAGTAAAGGAGAAGGAGAGAGTGAAGTACATAGTGAAGCAGAGAGTAAAGGAGAGAGTGGAGGAGAAAGTGAAGGAGAAACAGAAGGAAACAGTGAAGGAAATAGTGAGGGAGAAGGAGGGAGTGAGGGAGAAGAAGAAAGCAAGGGACATAGTGAAGCAAAGAGTGAAGGAGAAAGTGAAGGAAACAGTAAGGTAGAAGGAGAAAGTGAAGGAGAGAGTGAAGGACATAGTGAAGGAGAAAGTGAAGGTGATAGTAAAGGGGAGACAGAAGGAAACAGTGAGGGAGAAGGAGAGAGTGAAGGACAAAGTGAAGGAGAAACAGAAGGAAACAGTGAGGGAGAAGGAGAAAGTGAAGGAGAAACAGAAGGAAACAGTGAGGGAGAAGGAGAAAGTGAAGGAGAGACAGAAGGAAACAGTGAGGGAGAAGGAGAGAGTGAAGGACAAAGTGAAGGAGAAAGTGAAGGAGAAACAGAAGCAAACAGTGAGGGAGAAGGAGAGAGTGAAGGACTTACTGAAGGAGAGAGTGAAGGGGAAAGTGAAGGGCAAACAGAAGGAGAAGGAGAGAGTAAAGGAGAGAGCGAAGCAGAGAGTGAAGGATATAGTGAAGGAGAGGGTGAGGCGGAAGGAGAAGGAATCACCATAGCTCAGAGAGATATCATCGTCTTCTTCTACTCGCTGATCATCTTCCTCATCGTCGTCGGTAACGTCCTCGTCGCTGTCATCATCGTCAAGGTAAGAACTAATCCTTACTACACCCTTAGGGTTCATTCACACTGAGCGAAACCGAACACCAAAGCAACATCTTATGGCTGGTTCAGAAACACTGAGATTGATATGCGTTCGAATTCCTCTTCAGATTCCCATCTTTAAATGGCTACTGAAACCACTTCCAGGACAGGGTCTCATTCCGGACAAAGATGCGAGTCTGTCTACGTGTATGTGAATGAGATATTAGAAATTTAATTTGGTGTCACATTGAGCAGTGACCAAGATCAAAAAATTGTTTTCGCCTTCACCTTCGCTCGGTGTGAATTAGCCCTAACACAGTGATGATCTTTGAGTCAAGTGATTCTAGGATCCCACTTGTTTCATCCTTCTGAAAACATTAACATATGAAGGGCCGCGTGTTAGTGAATATTAACACAGTGAAGTTATTGATCACTAACATAAGGCCTGAATATGTTAAATACATTAAACCAGACATGACGATGTGGACAACATATTCCCTAACCGTGTTGATGGAAATTAACAGTGAAATTAACAGATTTCCAACCCATCATTATCATCCTTATCGACGCATTGTCCCCCCCACAAGGAGTTTTAGCCATCAAAAACATCAGCAAAACAAGGCGTAATATCGTGTTAGTACTTATTGAAATATGTTTGTTTTGATAGATAGCTTATGCAGTAGGTAATAACAAGGTATTAGGTGTCATTAATAATTCGACGCTTGCAGATGTGGCTGTAGGAGGATCAGCACTTAGAGGTGTCAGTAGTAAATACTAAATCTTGTACCAGTGATAGGAATCTATTCACTACCTCGATGTGCTGTAAAAGTCTGTAAAACAGGGTTGTGAACTAGGAAAGAATAACGCTTGTTTCAGTGAGTTACTGACTGCGAGAATGAAAGTTCCATCCACGTGGAGTGGCGATTGGTACAAGGCAGGATACCGGTAAATATCAATGAAGGCTTGTTAAATCAAGCTAATTAGTTAGGTTAACTAATTTAGGCTTATTAATTAGAAACTTGTGGGGCTCACTATCCCATGGGAGGTTATCTATTGTGCTAGCTATTATGAACAGTCATATTAGTGTAAATCACCCCTCTGTGTGAACATCTGTTCCATGTGAATGACCCTGTCCTTGAAAATGACACCTTTTGTGACAGAGAAGGGGAACATGAAGCAGGGAAGAATGAGGATGGCCCCTTTATATGAACAACATGAACATGATTGGTCCCTCCTTGTTAATGACCCTTTTGTGTGAATGAAAACTGTGTGAACTATGTGAACAATCATTTCACCTTCGTGTGAAATTTATAGTAATTCAAAACAAAACACACTTGTCTGCCGCCATCAGTGACGTTTTCCTCACTAACTTCTCTTGACCTGAAACTGTATCTGGATCTCATGAGACTTTACAAACAAGGTCCAGGCAACAATGCTTCAATTGTAATGACATTATCATTACCGTGCATCCCACGGCAACCATATCTTTCTGATACCATTAATGTACTAATGTGGACCAATTTACCGAGACTAAATATCTCTCTCACATAAAGCGCCATTGCAACTGCCTCAGGCAACTGTGACTTTAGCAAACAAGCTTACTTGGTAGTAAGATTCTGAAGAAAACAACGTCAGGATATTAACATTACAAAACAACTTAACAATGTTCCATATTTAAACTTGTTGTTATTTTGTGCTGTTCACTTTTCAATTATTTGAAGGACTAAAGACTAAAGATTTCTCATTGAACGTCACCAGAGTTTATTTTCTGAGAGAGATTCTTGTCAAGAATCACTCAGTCAGGTTTAATTATATTCAACAAAACAAGCATTAGTGACAACAGCCTTACATAATTATTGAAATACCAAGCTTGTGTTAGTACAGAATTCTAAAATACATAGAGTATTAGAGTCTACCAATACTGAATTACCTTCATATTGAATATTGTAAAAAAATGGTTGATCTTCACCATCAAGCTCTTCTTGAACTGAACCTCAGCAAGGAATCATTCCTTTGAATTCCCATGAATAGATCTAGTTACCTGCAGGTCCCAGTTTAGAAATTGTGACGAACCCATAATTCAAGCACGGACAACGACAGAAAAAACATTTGAGAGATCATGTGATCTCCATTGTTGCGAAAAAGCTAGATCTACCATTTCTCTGTGAAGACTTCAGCTAGATGTAACGTCTAATATGACATGATCATGATGGCAACATTTAATTCAAGAGGCCTGTTGCCAAGACATTGGCCGCTCCACTCTACATTATCAAAGGAATTGCTACACAAAGATCACAATGTAGCATGGTTCAGCCCATTATTCAGCAATACTTGTCTGGGATGTTTAACAATTACTGAGTACAATCGCCTACAAGGAGAAGAAAATGTTCACAGTCACAGAGTGCAATGCTCAAGGATGGGAACCGCATGGGAAGCCATAAAAAAGTCTTGATTCTAACGAACAAGCTTCACTGTCCCACGCAATCGAGTTTTTTACAAAACAGCCGAGATTAGCAATAATGCTAACATTCGCATCACAGGCTTTACTATGTTGAAAACAAAAACAGAAATCAAGCAACAGAATGTTATTCCCAGTAGTGTCTATTTACCTGTTCACATGGGGTCCCTGCCCCAAGACATCATGGGATAGGGTTCAGACTCCGCCTCGGCATTGCCCTGGACTACCCCTCCCCCCAGCCTCATGTATTATGGAACACGGATGCAGGGGCTTGGTCTTCGACTGAAAGACTTTCCTGTTGTGAATTCAGTTTACAGTGTTTCTGGCATGAGTAGGCGTAATCCTCTACGTAAATTTGTAATTTCTAATAAAATTCTTGTTCGAGATCATTACACTCTATGGTTTTATAACATTTGGATTCTGAGAAAAATCCTGTCGCCAGTAGAGGATGGAAAACACATCAAGGGTCTTTGGTGTATTTAAATTAAGTATCTTTTAAATTGGTTCAATACAGTGTATCGTGTGGTTTACTTTTATTGTTAAGAAATCAAATTTGCAAAATGATAATGTCGAAGTTACTGGTAAGCTGACATTAATCATAAAAGCAGGGTGTTCGGACAAATGACGTTGACTTACGTCTTAAAAGAGGAAAATTAGCCAGAAAGCCAAATATGGTATTCATTGAATTCCACTGAAAGTGCAGATACTATCGCCTGTTAAGTCTTAAAATAATAGTCAGCAGAGTTTAGAGTTTTAATCCATGTTTTATGTCGAGAGTGTGCCTGTGTGAGTGTGACTGACTGTGCCTCCGCCCCGTCTGTCTTCCATTTGCTGGGAGAGAATGCTCCCTCCCGCCAGAAGGAGGGAGGCCTCCTCCCGTCTGGTCCTTTCTGGGGAATGGATCCCCTGACTATTCCAGAAAAGGGAGATGCCCATCCTGTCCTTCAGGACGCTCCTGCCTGTGCATCACGGGATAGAGGCTCCCTGCCCTTTCTGAGCAGACTTCAAAATTCAAAACTTTGTTGACAACTATTTCAAAAAGTTAAGTCATTTAGCAGGTCTAGCATTCAGAATTAAAAGATACTGGTTTTACACCCAGTCTAATGCGAAAATAAAATCGAGGAATGTTGCTACTGGATCGAACTAATTAGTAGTCTGAAAAATACGCTCGGCAATCAAATCCCGGTGCCTCGGAATTTTTTTTGGGGATCACTAATTCGAACCATCCTTACATTAAAAGGTCTGCCGACAAGTCTGACATTGAGATCAAAAGTAACTCGCCAAGGCTGAATTTGTGAATATCACGTCTACGGTGTCGCTGTCAATTGACAAATATATGCCTTTCTTCTTTGCGCATATATTTTTGCTAGAAATGTGCTGAGTCATTTGGCCTCATACAGGAATCACAGTGGTTTGGAAATCGTTCTGAAACTAGACCTGAGTAATTGAGTGTCCTTGCTTCTTTTGTTGTCTTGATTTAGTCTTGCAATCAATGTTTGAAATTTGAATGAATTTGTACCATATTTTACAATTTCTTTGGTGTGTGTTCATGGAATTTTATGTATGTAATGCATCATGTTTATTAGGTTGAAACAATAGTTCAACATTTGAACTGTAAACATCATATAACACATTTTTAAAAGAAAAATTTGGACACGTTTTTTTTTGTGTGGCCACTGATACCCCCAGTTTTGGACTTCTGCCCTGGGTTTAAAAGCCGCAATGGATATCTTACGTGGTTTATCAGCTGTATGTAATTCCTCAGATTCACCTCTGGTGTAACACCTGCTGACCATCTTGATGGCCAGTATTGTAGCTGAGGCTTTGTGTCTCAGTTCGGCTTGTTTCACATGATTTGACCATATCATAATCTGGTATTCGAACGTCCTTCCGAACTAATTGTCCTTACCGAACTTTTTGAGAAATCAAATTGGAATCAATTAGTTTGATCCCAATAGTCTCTGTGGTAGTAGGCCATCAAATTGATTAGTTCAAACTAAAACTACACAATGAAATTGATTAGATCGAATCTTTGGTCAAGATGGCAGTAAAGGTCAAATCGATCAGTTGGACGATTAGTTCGAGCCACTGGTCCTGATGTACCATCAGAAGAACCGGAACAAACCAGAGATTCGGTTTCCATCGAAACCACTTTCGTCTCCGTCCTGACCGGAAATTAGAGTCGAATTAGCAGACAGCAGGCACTCTGTTTTATTAACTTCTGATTGTAAAGGCCATTCACAGCATGTAGAGTGAGAGCGACTTAGCGTGAGAGTGTCCACAACCCATTGTAAAGGCCTTTTTACAGTGTGTATCAGGAAAGCGAAAATGCAAAGGACTTCGGTAATATATGTCTTTTCACTTTGTAAATTTAAGGAATCATTTTGATCTTAGTTAATTTATCGGGGCGTCCCCGTTTACACAGGGGATCCCATACCCCGTTAAGCCCCGGTGTACCGTGAAAAAGGTACCTGCACCAAAAAGGCAGGGAGGTCGATATAGCACTACCTCCATCCCTTAAATCTTAGGGGCAGAGGTCCTTATCAGTTCCCCACTCTCCTTAACACTTGAGCCCTCAGCACCTGACCACCATTTCCCCTTCTCTCTTTTCCCCTTAAATCCCCTTAAATAAAAAGGAAACATAAAGTTTGAATAAATTTTCAGTTTTAAATGTCATAAAACTTAAAGTTTTGAATATAAATATTAATGTCTATTTGTCTTATTTGAAAACATTTGAGATTACATTTTGTTTTTAAAGATGATTGTCATTAAAGTATTAATTATTTTAAATTTTTTCAAAAATAAAAATAATTAGACTTTTTATATCATACAATGTGCCAAATATCTTTGTTATTTTAATTTTCAATAGTTTTGAAACTTTGAATTTATTCAAATTTTATATTTCTCTTTTATTTAAGGGGATTTAAGGGGAAAAGATTAAAGGGGAGATGGTGGACATATGTTGAGGGCTCAAGTGTTAAGGAGAGTGAGGAAGTGATAAGGCCTTTAGCCCAGGGGTAGGGTAGGTTTGTAACATTAAAAATGGACCTGTGTCAGGATATAACGGAGACTGTTTCAACATGTTACACCGGCTGTCTGCTATCCTACCATTATCCCCCTACATCACTGAAAAAGCGTGAGTCAATTCAAATGGCACAAATAGTAGTGTTGATATGTTCCTCAAAGCCCAGCAAGGGAAATATGCCACTGTGGAAGACATCCATAGGCCGCGATTTCATATAACCCTGGTCATTTAAAGATAATCACAATGACTGGGCTTGCTTTTCCCACAACACACAGTATGTGCTATTGGCCTGACAAAATCAGATGCATCCTAGATACTTACCATCGTTCAGAATCCACAACACCTTGTCAAATGTTCAGCAAATTTTGACTTCTCAGTGAGGATTATCACAATTTTAAGCTTTCAAATTATGAACAAAAATTACTCAGAAATAACTATTTCTAACCTTTCCAAGCAAGAATTCTTTACTTTCAACCTGTAAAGCTGGTCGACTACAGAAGCTTGCTGTGAAGAAATCAGAAGCAATGTGAGATGTTATCATTTAAATGATGTTCTTCAATCAAGTTTACAATCAAGTTTACTGCATGTTGCTGAAACTGATTTGCTGGCATATTCTGTCCTCTATGAACAGGAAGACATCACGAAAAACGTTCATAAAGATGATTGGACAGGTGACTTTTCGTTCACTTCTAGTTAATTGATGCCATAAAGTCCCTTGTATTATATTAAAGTATCTTTACTCACTGTTTGTCCTTTCTTGTACTTTTCTGACCCTTTTAAGTTATACACAAACATCAGCAATGACTCCTTATAACGTTGTAGGTGTTGCTATTATCAATACCTATTTCATCTTCTGATGACCAGCACCTGGAATAGCTTTTCTAGGTGATATTACCCACAATTATCCCCATGTTTTACATATCTAGATGCGTTTGTTTACCAGAATGGATAGATAAGTGTTGAATAATGTGCTGTTGATTAGTGTTTTGACAAAGTCAAGCCGGAGTTCCTGTGCACTGGTACGTATCCCTTGACCCTACGGCAGTGGCAGTAATTTACTAAATACCTTTCTGTTGATATAATTTTACTGTCATTACTAGCTATATATGGTAGGTTGCCCTGAGGTTCAGTGAGGTCCCTTACACTTTAAATTTAGTTCCCAAGGACTTATGTGTCCTTTTCATCATCACCATCACCAGCAATAGTGTAAGTTTTCTTCGTCGGCAGCTTGTAGTTACTTGTGAATGCTTAGTGATGACCAGAGGGTAATTTAATGTGTGTTTATCTTTGCGTACTTGGTGGAAAATGCAATGGACTCTCTCGCGTGCTGTAGTCCAAGGTAATATGATGATGCAGAACACATATTACTTTGCAAGATCATAGAGTGTTTCCCGCTCCACCAACTTTTCCCCGACATGTTCAATAAGTGGATGTAGATCAGATGTGAGGCTGCAGATAAACATATCACAACGTCTGCGTACTTCTTGACGGGGTACCAGGGAGGAAATGAGCTCTTTCAAACATTTCTGAAATTTAAAATATTAAAACGCTATTTGAGACATTTGAGTTTAGGTGACAAAAAATTATCAAAATCAAAAACACTTCTTTGAAGTCACAATCTACTGATCATCATTCAGCCATCATAGCCATTACACTTAAGATCCAATCATGGAAGAGGCGGGAAAGCATTTCTGCTTGTTTGGTTCTAGTTGAATTTAGGTAATTAATCTGAGAATCAAGGAATGGCAATTCTACTCAGTTTGTTTGTACACCTGAGTAACTGGCAAAAACTGGAATAGAACCTGTTACCAAGATTCAGATCTACCACACAGTGGATGATGCTGCTTGTGACAGGCCTAATGTAGCTTAAATTATCCACGTTGTTGTACAATTTAACATCTATTCCCAGACATGAATTTAAATTAGAACTGAAACTTTGCATTTAACGTTTGATTTAGTAGTAGTCTGTGTGTGCTATTCTCACCAAAGTGGCAAACATCAAAGCAAGACTAACGTCACCCTGTGTAACCTGAAGGTGTAGCTGAATCCTTAGGTGCAATTCTCACAATAATCAACAAACGTCAAAATAATGTGTGTCGGTTCGGAGTTCGCCTTCCCTGTAAGTGTACTCCGTGTAAACCCAGTCTAACAGATATTTTTACACTGAGCGAACGTAAAAGTGAAAACCTCTTCAATAATTTGCTGCCTCTCATTATCAGCAGGGATGTACGAAGTCGGGTGCAAAATGTTTGACTGGCTTGAGTGAATAATTCCACAACTAGTTATTCATTTTTGGAGAATACAAACATGTGTATCAACCTGTCAGTACAATTTGTTTATCTATTGAAGTATTTATGCCAAATAAAGTGTAGTTTTTGATATTAAACAATAAATCACACGTTTACCATTCAAATTCCTGTGAACTTAAATTACACACAAACTTCACACTTACCTCTCACTTTCACTGTTCTTTCGATCTCAAAGTTGTTATAAAGTTAAAATGAAATTTATTTTCACACACAACAAGACACTTTTACTGTGTACAATTGGCTGCGTTCAATACCGTCAGAGAAAGAACTGACTCATTTTCCCAAGATCCAATCTCAAAGCGACATCGATTTTAGGTTCCCTTTCCCACAGTGTATTCTTGTAGTCTATCTTAGCGCTTTATTGTTTTAGTAATGGCATCTGTGATCTTACAACATTCTCAATAAGGACCTAGATTAGACCCATGGGTTTAACAGCACTAACATCGGAATAGGTCTTTAACCTTTTATCTCCATTGTGTCGTTGACTGAAGTTTTTGGAAATGTTTTGTGCATGTTTGAAACCACTTCCACCAAAACAAAAACATTGATTGATCCAAGGGACAGATGCCAATTCCTTCAGCACAATTCGTTTTTTTACATACAGTCATGGGAACGTTTGTTGTCAAATTATATTTTGGTATGCCGAGCTTTTGGTAAGTCCCCACCGTCCCCACATAAAAACCGACAGACTGACTTTTTAAATAATGTTAATTTTATCTAGTAAGCAAGATCATGGGAAAAGTTTTAAAACCGATTGACAGACTCCAGTCTATTGAAATGAACAAATATCAATACAATTCTTCTATTAGTTTCACAATACTTTATTTTTGCTTAACATTTGTTGACCTTTACTAGGAAAGTTTGAGGACAGAATGGTCATCTATTATCATTTGGACAAATTTTGCCAGAGTTGGTGCGGGTTTATGTCGGCCAACGGTGAATTATCTTGTTTAAGCGAGTGCTACATGTTTAGTGTATAAAGGTTTGAAAGTCGGCAGAGGTGATTGCCCGTTAGCACACCCAGCATCCAAATATCCTTACTGACCATGATACTATTCACTAGATCTATATTTTACTGACAACCATTTTACATTTGAGTTTCTATTGTACGTTGTAGGAAAATTTTCTGTCTTGACGTAAATGGTTTATTGTGCTTGCTCATGAAAAAAGATTCATAATTTGAGAAAAAAAATATACACTACCTAGAAGTTAGATTGATTACAGAAACTGGTAAAACATTAAAAAAAAGTTGTCAAGAAGTCAACAGGTGTCAGGACAGACGTGAATCTTGGGAATCCATTGCACTTAGATGACAAAACACGCCAGTGAAGAATCCACCCTCGCTTTGAAATACAGGACAGACGTCACAATACGTCTAAAGCAGGGTACCTGTGATCCTGTGGAAAGAGAAGATTGACAGCTATTTGCTGATGTAGTGGGCCTTGAAAATGATCGGATATCTTGAAAAGAGATTTTAATTGATTCATTCAAGTGATAATGAAAAGCATTATGGCATTATTATGGTGACAATAAAATAATAGTTAATACTAATTCCCAACTACCACAAAACGAACCTCTAACTTTTGTTTTAAAAAGATGACAAGGATAGCGTGGTCCGTTAGGATTTTCGTATCCAAGGAGTGTGTAAGTGGGTGGAATCTTCAGACAAATTGTTGCCGAATTGTAAATGTGACGAGCAAAGTTTTCATTTGTGATGAATAGGTACCACAGATTGCCGATCACGCAAACACCAAATCTATTCATCAAAACGGCACAGAATCTGTTAGACTAGATACACGACATCTAAATGGCGACAAGCTCAGTTAAATTACCAAGACAAGATTACAATGTCACAATGTCTGAATTACATGTGGGGAAATTCTGTATAAACACTGTCAAAAACTTTCATGGTAAAGAGAAACAATCTGTCAGGAAGGTTGATGCTAAAAATATGTTCTTCAGATATTTGTAGATATTTGTGTAATGGCATAATTAATAGAACAGTTGTCTGGATTTTCTTGTTCACAACCACGGAATCACAACACTAGAGCTTTCCTAAATAAAGTTTTTTTTTTGTCAAAGTGAGCTGATGGAACCAATTTGACAAAACCAGTGGTTTACCTATGTCAATCAAGTTTTTCCTCGATGGTTGGTTAGTTCATTTGACAAAGTTGTTAAATTAGTAAATTAACATTTCCTTATGTTTGTACGCACAGGATGATGTTTGATCATTTACTTCCCATATTTGATAACCAGGACAGGAATACAGTTTCACAATATCTAAAATACAGTGGCAAAATTCTGTTTTAACACTATCAAAAATAATAATAATGACAATGTTTGCTTTCGGGTCATATCCTTCGGTGCACCGAAGTAATTCCTAACCTTGGGGGACATGCGCACTCATTTGCCTTCTCACTCACGGTGATTGGCCCCTAACTCTGGTAATTTGCGCAGGCAATCGAGTCCATGTCCTTCCTCCAAGCTGTCACACTTCGTAAAAAATAAAATGAGATGTTATCTAGCATGTATGTCAACGCCAACAAGGCATGTCTTTACATTGTTGTACTTGGTCCAAGACATTCTGCACAATAGCTAGCGAATGTGGCAGTTCAGAGTATCAAGAACAGTGATTGAAGGAGATCAGCTGCCTCTGACCTCTCTAACCTGGTAATCAAACTCAACGCTAATTTATGACGTTTTTCCCCTCTTTGTTGTATTCATCTCGCTGGACCCTGAATCTAGCCAGTGATTTGTTTAATCACAAACATTCTCATCCCAGAACTGGGACTCAAGATGTCCTCACAGTAGTAACTTAAATCCAAGTGTAATGACAGTAGATTCAAGCAATTCTTTCATCGTTGGTCGCTAAAAAGTGCCACGTGTTTCCTTAGTGATTTCACACTGGGTTCATGAAAAGAGTTTCATGTCGGCCTTTCGCTGATTGGCTCAAGAGAAATTATCCTCTTTCGCTCACTTTTCAATTTCTGGTTGAGCGGGACAAATACTCAAATGGAATCAAACATCAGAAATAGTGACGTCATTATATTAATAAAACATGCTTTAAGTGTTCCGACGGATAGTGCTCTGAATACTTTACTGGCTATCATTTTATCAAATGAATTTTTATATCATTAATTACTCCAACCTTTATCGGGATACGTTTATTTCTTTGGCAATGGAAATAACAACCGTTATCAAAGAAATATCATTAAAGATAAAAAATAAAAGGAAAAAGGAATGAACAGGGGGGTTCAGCGCGGAGGATCGCAGAATGTAAACAGATCGCATATGAGCCAAAATGAGCACAGATGAACATGATATACCTCATTCAAGTTCAATCAACTTCATTAATATTTAATGAACTTAATTCAAGTTGAATGAAATTGATTCAAGTTTAATTGACTTCATCTGCAATCAATTTTTAAATATTTACTTTTTCAAAAGTTTCATAAAAACTAAATATAATTCTAAAAATGTAAATATCTGAAAAAATAATACATAGAAGTGATTGCCGTATAGGCATATTTTAAAAACTAAATTATTAGGGAGACATAAGAATGAATGCTGAAAAGACAGAAAAAAATACAGTAAAAAATAAACTTCAAAAAGAAATACTCACATCTTCACTATAAATGAGTAAAATCAAAAAATAAATTGATCACATGAACAATTTAGTTCTTCTGAGCAAAATGCATTAAAAAAAATTTAGTGATGCCTTTCCATCAGACAGATGTCGATGGATTTAAATCGGACCTTTCCTCCCTGTCATACGGCCCATTAGAGCTAATGGTAATCAACTTCACATGCGATCTTTCATTGGTATGCGTTCTGCCACGCTGATCGCCCCTGATGAAGGCAAAAGACAGAAAGGCACTCCCAAGGAAGCAACAACTTCAGAAATGTGTCACTAAAAATTATACGAAAACGCATCTTGGTAATTAACAAAATATGCTTTTGCCCACGTGGTTTGTTGTGGTCTTTGTGAATATACTTTGCGCTATCCGTGCAGTTGACAGAGCAAACTAATTTTCGATCTGTCCCTCAGGGCAAACAAAGGTGGTTCCGTTTTTAGCCAGTGCTGTGCTTTACGGCCATAGATTACAAGCGTAGGTGTATGTTCTTCAGTGGCTATCTTACTTTTGAAAGTTGAGGCCCAAGGGTTAGAACTTAAGTACAGTGGTAAATATGAATATTAATGAGGTGATGTCAAGGAGATATTCCGACGGGATCGACAGAAATGCTTCTTATGTTGTCGCAATATTTTTATTCATCAAATTTACGCACAGCACTTAATATCAATGGAGACAAGAAATAAAAATCATCACGAAACAAATAACTAGTGAAAATTTAGAGTTTTTTAAACCGGAAAGAGATTTAATTTTTTAACTGGAAGTGGCTTTTTATGACAGAAATAAAATATTTAATGACTGTCAGATAATACTGTTGAGTCATTTTAGAAATGTCAATATTTCCTGACACTTTGTTTTAAATCAAACTTGCCTGATTTCAATGCTATGAATTTCAATGGTAGAAATTGACCCTCTTCAAATAAAGTATATTTTTGGCAACTGGTTGTGATTCTTTCAGTTTTGGACACGATCTTTCCTCATTACACATAACTCACACTGTTTTATTGATGTTCATCACCTTTGTTGTCTGTAATCTGAGACCTGCAGGACATGTCCCCACAAAAGGGATCAAACAGATTGTAAAATACCTAATGAAGATTTTGGTTTACTGCACATGTGCTGCGCATGCGTAATATCCCAATTAGTAGTTTATTTGTAACTGTCCTAAAGGATAAAACAGCAGTGATGACGCAAATTTATTGAAAGTAGATCGACGTGCTCACAGAATAAGTCTGCCCAATTTTCTGCCCAAATCTGTAACCTTAGCAAGAAGTGATAAAGGTTTTCCAAGTGTACATTATTTTCAAAACTCACATTTTCTTCAATACTAAATCTAAAGATAAGATTTTGAAAGCTCAAAAAATCAAACCAAATCTTGCTAAATCTTCCAGCAAGCAAAGTTCATCGAACTTTCCTCACCCAGTATATAACCCCTGGAGCGCTTATAATATAGCAACGGATCAATTGTCATAGAAGCCACTTCAAAGAAGCCAGAAACAAAGCAGGAAACGGATGAGGCTTTTTACCACTTTGTGCTATCACTTTGCATTTCTGGTAGAAATTATAATTGCAAAGGTCGGATTCCAATCAAAGACCGACAACATTGTCAAGCCTTTCCAACAATGTGATTTCAACCGTTACAGGCAAAAAGCCAGAAAAACTTGAAAATTTTTTAAAAAATCATTGTAGTCGCCTTTAATCTGGTCCGTGAGTTTGCCTTCACGTGATGTACCATGACACGTAGTGTTAGCTATTGATCGAGATGTCAAGTACTGAAAATGTTACCATTCATCTGACGTCATCATTCTTCAGAACATTATTCCTCTCACGTCAATTGAGTTTCCTCTGAACGGCCTTCATTGAATTCAGTGAATCGAGACAAAATCCAGAAGTAGTATGGTTACCAGACACTCTCAATATCTGACAACAGATATATTCCTGGATGTGGTGGTAAAAACATTCCATTACTTATCGCCGAGTTGGTATCTTTCATAGTAGTGAATGGCATTAGATATCCAACCAGAGGGAGTAATGGAAATACTTTTAGTATTATTGTAGTACTGGTAATGTACTTGTTAATACCACTGGTAACCAGACTATTTTTGACCTTTGCCATAATTCATTCAATTAGCTGAATTCGGTGAAAGCCATTTAGAGAAAACTCTATTGTTCGTCTGATGCTATTGGTTCTCAAAGAAATAATTTGCAGTTACATTTCTGTGTTTTCAGGACAAAGAACTGAGGAAGAATGTCTCCAACCTC
>CAWVNT010000068.1:0-18480 GCA_963930775.1 Cliona cf. orientalis
TATTCTCCGTGAGATCATAAAATTGCCTAATTTTTTCACATAATAACACAATTCCACCTGTGCCTTCTGTTATCACTGGTGTTATCTCTGATTCTTGTGTGCTATCTCTCTTATCACACCTCCACACCATCCTCTATCATCTGCTGGTGTTTCTCTGAGATATCCGCCTCTAACAGCTTCACTTTATCCTCAGAAAGAGGCGTTACCATGATAACCCTGCTGTCCTTGACCTCTCTTCAAGGTCACTCAGATCTTCCGGAAGTGGTTTATTGGCTGTTTCCGGTAGTTTCCACGAGATGACGCCGGCGGTGAACGACATGAAGCCAAAGACAAGAAAACTGAGCCTGTGGGTAGTAGTTGCCCTGGAAACCAAATACCTAACGTTATTTCGCACGGTATATCAAGCAACGACAATGCCTACGTTTGCTATATCGCTCATAAATTTGCTTTCTGAACTTCACACCAAACAGAGCGAGACAAATGAATACGGACGCCGCAGACACTCAGCTCAAATCTGGCTTTGGGATCAGTGTATCTTCGCAAATTTACCAAAGGGAGAGTTCAGTACAGTTCTGTGACACAACTGACACCAGGCGGCAGGAAAACTCAAAGTACTTAGATGTACCACCAACACTGAAACCAAAATAAAACTGACCAGAGGAATGATGATGGGTGCGACGATTCCTCCAAGACGCGCAGACATGGACGCTATACCCATCGCATTGTTCCTGAAATAAGAAATCAATATTTAAATTTAACAAAATTTGGTCTGTAAATGATGTGAGAAGACTATTAAGATATTTCGTTTACACTGCTCCAATCACGTATAAATTCACACAACCTCGCAAAATCAGCAACCGTCTCAGATGTGTTATTTGCGATGAAGAAAGAACGACAGAGCGAAGTCGTAGTGTTGAAGAGTCCGCTGTGGTCGAAAAATGCAGGTTTGACTGGAGACATCGACCTTTCCCTGGAGACACCTCCTTTTAACGGCCATATGTGGCCAGTGAATCAAGGTGTGACATGAGAAAAGTTCATGTGGCTGTTGAGTGGAAGTGTTGCTGAAGATGGGTTTACATGGCAGTTATGGCTTATTCATGCTGCACGGGAACGGGACTGGGAATGGTACAGGGAACAGGACCAGAATTACTGGGTCCTAATACATTGTACAGAAATGTTCACACTGGTCCGAGACTGGTCTCCTATTGTACCAGACCCATTCACTGTACCTGTCCAGGTCCCAATCCTGTACAGTGTTAATAAGCCATTAAATGGAGGTGTCGCTTGCGGAAGGTTTGTGTAGAGACAGATAGTTACCTGATGACGGTCGGGAAGAGCTCGGCCGCGTAGATGTACGCCACGGCAAACGACAGGGATATGGACAATTTACCGATCAGCGCGAGCGTCGTGATCAAACGTGTGTTACCTGAAACAAAACACGCCACACTTCTGTTAAAACACTCTTATTTTGATGTGGACATATTTTCCTCTTTCTTAATATGAATATTTTTCATTACATCATTTCTTTTTTTTCACAAAGTTTCGAAGCAAATGTGCTGGTGTACCTGAAGCAGTGACTAGTATTGCTACACAACTGATCCCACCGATCGCCATGGAGACATGTGTACCTACCCGCAGCAGTGATTAGTATTGCTACACAACTGATCCCACCGATCACCATGGAGACATGTGTACCTACCTGAAGCAGTGACTAGTATTGCTACACAACTGATCCCACCCCGATCACCATGGAGCACAGAACGAATGGCGCCTCCCGAATCTACAACAATAAAACATTGTTCAACAGCATTTCACAACACAAACGGTTACACAAGCTCAACACACATGCATAATACCCGAGAACCTCTTGTGTTGAGTCACTGCATTGTTGTGTAACGTTTACACCAAGCGTCAGAGTCAGTTTGCATCAACGTTGCGATGACGCTTGTGACACAATTCTCATTGACCACAATGGAGTCATTTGAAAATGAGGTTGCAACCCATTTTTGGAGCGACTCTATTGTGATCAATGAGAATTGTGTCACAAGCGTTATCGCAACGTTGACCCAAACTGACTCCGACTGCTTGGTGTAAATGGGCCCTCAAACCCCTCACATTACTAGTGATTTGCTAGCGTCTACTCTTACATCACCTGTTGTGTATGATCATTTTTTACACAACTTGAAAGTGGCCTTACCAAACAAGGTTCATTATTGGTTCCAGTGCTGTAAAGATGATACTGAAGGGCCTGCGATTAACTTTTTAATCTAAGAAAGCAGTCGTAAATTCCCCAAGCTAAATCGCAAATATACCTGTCTGTGAGCAGGAACACAGCAATATATGCAGGGATCTCCACCAGTCCCGACAGAAACACGGAAATGTAGATGCTGCTGCCCAAGTTCCCTGAACTCATTGTTAGGCCGTAGTACACAGCACTGTTCACGAACCTACAGAAAGACAAGCGTTCACTAGGTACAGGGAAACCTCACTTTTACAGCCATAGAATGCGTAAGTACTTTCTGATCACAAACGGGGTGACCGCTAAAATACGGATGGACGGTTAAAACTCGTTCACACTGAGCAAAAACGAACTTGAAAGCGACATCGCTTCTGGATGGGTTTTAGGAAATCCAACTTGTTGTTTAGTAGTAAAGACCAAAGATAAATTCGCTTGCCTATGCCTTATGTCTAAGGGCCCGTTTACACTGAGTGGCAACGTTGACGCAGAGTCATCCAAGTGATGACACCAGCCATACAGTTCCCATTGAACACAATGGAAAAAAGGAGTCACTCCAGAATGGGGTTGCAACCCATTGTGAAGTGACTCTATTGTATTTCTTGCATCATTGTAGCGTTGACGTTGACGCTCAGTGTAAATGGACCCTAAACGGACCTTTACCTTACAGGAGTATGGAACGAGTACGTACCAGGCGTAGATCTGGATCCCGAGCCGGAGTCGAACCGTCGGATTGGAACACATGTCACGGACGCTGTACGTCTTCTGCGGACTCCTGTAAACAGAACACTGAGTGTCATCAACACAATCTCTAATTCACTGCTTCTTTCTTGACAAGTCACCTAAACTGTGCGATTTGAACGCCAGGTTTTTTAAAGTTTGGTCCCAGTGTTTTTTTTTAAAATCCAAGTCGTGTCAACTGGTGTTGTTTTCATCATTTAGATTTTCCGGGGTTTAAGGGGTATTACTCACCCGGGATGTTTGAGGTTGCAGTCACCCTAACTGTTTCAGTTCCAGGTAATCTTTTACTCACCCTGATTGTTTGAGCTCCAGGTTTTTCGGGGGCTGTACCCCGTTCCTCTGCGCCATCTCCTCCAGCACCCGCACCGCCTGCGCCGTGCTTCCGCGACTCAGGTACCAACGCGGCGACTCCACCAGCAGCCTGTGACAACACAACACCAGGGATCATGTGTAATGGCTTATTCACACTACTCGGGAACGGAATGGGACCGGAACCAATGGGTCCTAATATGTTGAACAGAAATGTCCACACTGGTCGGAGACAGAGAAAGGAACTAGGACCTATTGTCTCATATTGTGCTGGTCCTGTTGCCATTACCTATCCCGGTCCCCTTCCTGAGCAGTGTGAATAAGCCATAAGGGCACACGCGATTGCGAAAGCTGAACTTCTTTCATGTTTACCGTCAGTCAATGTACTGAAACACATCGTGTTGGTTTCTGTTTTTTTACCTTTATAAAAAGGTGTCTTTCCGAAAGGAAGGTGAACACCCACTCTGTAATCACTCACCAATAATAAAGCAGCGCGAACAGGAAGCCCGGAAGTGCACACAAAACCGACAGGTGGCGCCAGTCACGCACTAAGTACGCCATCAGGGAGAACAACATGATACCTGCAGAGTAACCATGACAACACAATAGTTACAAAATGTGACACGTACCACCAACAAATGCGGGAAACAAATTGTTGGGATGAAAAATGGGATGAGGTCAACAAGTTTAGATTCCAATGAGTTACATTGGGTCCCACTTACAACGAGTTTGGTTACCACGGACACCCGGCTATAACGAGCAGAAACGTAATCGACACCAATGTTAAAAAAAAGTTGAACTGAAACGACTACTGCCTTTAACAAGCAGATTTTTATGAATTAAATTACTCCCTGTAAGCGGGACCCAGTGATTTTAATTTTTTTAAGTCCAATAACTTAGTGAAGACACAAACGTGCGAAATATTGAACACCAATAAGTCCTGCATCTGCGCATAAAAAAACACGTGGTACCATGACGCACTTGGTCGTCAAGGATACGTTTTTAGTTCAGTGAATAGCTCAATTACACCATCAACGTGCAGGTGTAGTTAAACGGTTGACTTTCGTCCTTTAAATCTGGGCAGAATCAGGAAATTTTGTCAAAATTTTGATTTTGTCTAATTCGATGAAAATAATGAAAAATAACTCACGCTAAAAACCACGCTACAAAGACGGAGATCTGATTTGCACTGAACGAATGAACGCGGCGTTCTTTTCGAAATCGTAAAAATAACACTCAATCGTCACACTATGCGTTTGATTCAAAGACTTTGCGAGCGCGAACGCAATGAATAGGTTCTCTTTAATGATGACGCAGGCGCAGACGTATACTGTGAACGAACCTTAAGCAATAGTTCTTACCGACTGCGAACAGTCCTGGGAACATGGCGCCGAGGAGCGGGCGCCGGGAGCCGCCGATGCACTCCGCGACGAGCACGAAGGCGACCTGTAAAACACAGGGAGACAGGCGTTATTACCACGACCCCTGGTGGAGAACTTACCTAGAGCGCACAGCGTCGGGAACACAGACGCCAACAGGGTTCGTTTGGACGCGATGATCAATTCGGTGGCCAAGACGAAACTCACCTACAAGTACACCCAAACACAAAGAGGTCAATCAAAGGGCACCAAGGACACCCAAACCTACAAGTACACTCAAACATAGAAACACCCAGTGTAACGAGTACACCCAAACAGAGAGCTTAATCTGGAGTCACCAACAAGTACACCCAAGAACAGAAACACTTAATGTGAACAAGTACACCCAAACACACAAGGTTCAATTGGAAGTCTCAGCGAACGTAAAGGCAAAAGCGATGTCGCTGGAAATGTATTCGAAAGGTCGACAAAAGTCATTTGTCACCTTAATTGTCGGTGAAAAACAACTAGTTTTTGTTGCACAAAACATCTATTTTAATCCACCTGAAAGACAAGCTTCAGCCAACATCTTTTTGTTTCACACCCGCAAAACACACTGAAAATTCCTTTGATTGGCCCCTTCATTCAGCTTCTACTATTGGTGAACCCTGTCATCAACGACCACTTCAGGTTTCTGTGTTTGAGTGTTCTAAAGTACATGTGGTCGAACAGTAGATTCCCGATAAAACATAGATGTTCATCTCATTTCTTATGAAACTGAAACATTCATTAATACAACACAATTGTCCATTATCTATTGATCTCAAATCGAACTGCAGTCTTGATGAGTTGAAACTTAGTCACCTGGAAATAAATTGTCTGAAAACAAATCATTGGTGTCGTCAAAGTCGTTACTATGACAACTGTTCAGTTTGCACAAATAGGGACGTTAAATTCATGCAATGTGAAAGTACAGTAACAACTGAACCTGTTTTAAGCATCGCCTATTTCGAGCGGACTTAGCTTTCTGCAGTTTTGTAATTTAAAGCACCATTTTGGGCGTGTGGAGTGTGCATAGTGAGTGTTCATCGAATCGTTTATCAAACTGCAAATGATTAAATTTTATTTTACATCGGCCTTTGGAGGGACGCGTGTTTCCCTATTGATAGGAGTGAGAAACTGATGGCGATCAAGAAGGACTACACTGTTTACTGATTTCGGACCCCAGGTGCTGCACAGAATACTTTCATTCTTCACAGGACTGCTATGTTTGGAATGTATTGAATGTATTGAGTTTTTCACGATAAGATCACATCTACATCTAAGGGCAGAATTTACATTGAGGGTTACACTCAAACAAAAAATAAAGTATAAGTCTCAGGTGGTAAGTGGAGTTGAACTCGTAACACTGACCATTCTGGTGAAGAAGTCAGATGTCTATCCAATTGTCCCAACCAGAAATATGCTACTTAGGAGACCTTTAACTAAAGTTTGTTCCATGCATCATGTCACTTTTTGGACTTGGATAATTTCTGGAACCATCAGAGTATGTCTGATGTAAATTTTGGCTTAAAAGGTAAAATTTGATCTTGTTGAGAAAAACTCGATTACAAACCAAGTTTTGATGGCACGTCAAAGACAAGATTATCGTCAAAGACTACGTCTGCGTTGAACATGTGTGTGAGTATAATCACACAAGAAGACAGATAATTCTCTTTTAACTCATACTTAATGCAGTTACCGTACAACCTGAGATGAGACTATTCAGGAAATTCCGCACACTAACGTTGGGCATAATTCTCAGGCGGTAACCTCCTATTAATAGACACTGATCGTACAGTTCGCCAGAGATGCGGTTCTTGAGACGGATCCGCACAATAACGTTGAGTTTAATATCCGTCGTCTTCATCGTCATCGACTACATCTATCTGGGCATCATTTTCGCGCAGGTTCGTCAACCGCTTTTAATGCTTAAGGGTTGTTCACATCACGCGATAGTGTCACTTTCGTTTTTGTATGCAGTCATTTTAATTCAGCGACAATATTCATATAATGTTCATTTACATCAAGATGTCGCAAACGCGATGTTACCAATGTAACATTAACGTAAATTACACAAAACGTCAGCCATGCATCAGTGTCCAGTGTACTCTATTGGTCAACGTCTACTTGGTGGCTCGCAGATCTACCGCTTTCATTAAAGGTACTCCCGTGATTTGCCAACACTTTACGTTCGTTAAATCAACGGAAATCAATTCAGTCAGACACATTGCTTCTCCAAATGAATCATTATTTCGGAAAGTGTGACGGTTATGTACAACTAAATCAACTATTGTTCGGCTCAAATTTTACTTTGCTCCATTTTTCAGGAGTTTAACTTGAATCCGGGAGAAACGGAACCTCGAGCACCGACACAACACGACCACAATAACACGGCGAACAGAACAGGTCAGGTTTTAAACCTTATTTACACTGGTGAAAAAAGCTGGCGTTTTGGAAGAATCAATGTACTATTAATAATGAGTGACAACAGCGACCACAGAAAATTTTCGCTTTATGTAAATGTAGCAATCATTTTCAATCACACTACGATGACCAGTGCCGCACAGGGTCTCCATTCGCATCTTCGATGGCTGAGCCATTTACTGCGCTATTCACAAAGCATTGCAAAACAAAATTCATGTATCGAACACAGAACCGCAATAATGTATCGTATGCAGGTGTGAATAGACCCGGAGTCAAATTCAGTGTATTCTACTAAAAATTGTTGTTCACAACTGGCAGCTGTACGGGTGCAGTCTTTCAGGATAAATAATTTAATCTCTGAGCTCTTTTCCAGGTTCTCGGGTGTTGATCTACACACAGTGGAGATCCGGCTCATCGTTTCTCGGGGATTTGTTTTCCTCTCATCCGGACGTTTTCTACATATTCGAGCCGCTCAAGATGTTCGATACTAAATCCAGCAAGTCCAGCGAATGGGTCAGAACGGAGGGACTTCGGTAAGACTCAGTCGCATCTCTAGTAAAACTAAATTGACCTTTCGTCTTTATCAATTCAACTTGGTGCCATTCAAATTGAGCTTAAAGTTCAAAATCGCCAGTCTTGGTGGTCAGCAGCTGAAAACATTTGGCAACAAGACCCAGAGTGAACGGACATAAAGTCCTATAGTTGGCTTCCTTCCTCTGGATGAAAAAGTAAGTGGGAAATGACGTTTGCCTGTCATCCTATAGCTGGGCAGTAAATCGTGCGCTGGTGACATAGCAACCAAGCAAGAGAATCACTAGAGGTCCAAAATACCTGTAGTGTCATGGAATGAAGTCCTCCAAAAATAAGGAAAACCCTCAAACTTCTTTTCCATACCTCAGGTATCTGGATGAGGTTCTGCGCTGTAACTTGACGCCATCCTTCCGAGTGGCGTCCTCCGCGCTCGGGCAACATCGGGCATCACGCGAATTCAACAAGCGCTTCTGTCGGCAACGATCGTGCCGCAACGTCAGCCACGCAGTGCAAAACTGCGTCAACAGCAAATACGTCGTCGTCAAGGTGATCAAGATCTACAACGTGGATTGGTTCAAACCGTTCATGAAGGGAGGAGTCAAGATTGTCAATCTGGTTCGGGATCCTCGAAGCTGCTTCTGGTCGCAGATCAACGCCAAGCTGTATGACCTCCACCTGCTGAACGATGCGAAGACACATGGTCATCACCACCAGCTAAATGACGCCAAGCAACATGACGATGAGGACTCAACGGAATCCCAAACAGAGAACCCCCGGCGCGCTGGCGTCATCAGCTACATGAGAAGCAGACTACCCATCGTTTGTAAAAACAACGCCGACGATCTCAGAAAATCTCTCTCACAGGTAAAACAAGAAAGTCCTCCAGCGTGACTCCAAGAGGCATGATGACCACAGCGCAGTATCACTCGCTCTCCTGTCTGGGGTGGGGGAGAGGGCTACCCCTGTCCTGGCTGGGGGATACCCCCTGGAAAGGACCTGGCACCTTAGGCTGGGGTACCAGACAAACAAACTGAAAACATTACCTTCCCTTGTACTTCAAATGCAGGCGGTAACAATGCTGACGATCTCAAAAAATCTCTCTCACAGGTAACAGCTGCTTTTAACATTTATATACCTGATACCAGACAGAGAGCCCACCATAAGTTTTACACTTACTGCAAAGTAATAATTGGATGCCTTGCGACAAACTGGTAAACTGTGGGGCTTAAAATGAGAGAAGACAAATGTAAAGGCGATGTCATTGTGAAATCGGTGCAAGGGATCTTCTCGTGGTAACCGGGTATTCTGTGTAAACAAACTCGCGACAAGCAAAACCCAATGTAATTGTAGATGTTCTTTGTTTAGGTGACAAAGAGTCGAGTGTTCTACGACTCGTACACGCTGGTCCGGTTTGAGGATCTTGCCACCTTCCCGTACAGCACCGTCTACCGCCTGTATGACTTCCTTGAGATCAACATGCACTCCAAGGTCACAGACTTCATCACAATGACGACCAGCCATTCCGGTCCCGTGATTAACGAGGTGTACGCCACGAGGAAGGACAGCAGGAAGGTGCTGCAGAAGTGGAGGAAGGAGATGCCCTGGGACCTGGTGACGCAGGTGCAAACAAACTGTTCTGTCGTCATGGAGATGCTTTCTTATAGACCTGCAGTGAATGAATCCATGTTGCGGGATTTGTCGCGGGAACTCACCCAACGTTCACTACTCAATGTGTTGAAACTGTAATGACTTATGTACAATACAATTATCCATTCATGTGAATGTGTTTATATATTGCCAGCAAGAAAGCTATGTTGTACTTCCCGAGTAAGTTTGCCTGGAAAAAAAGGCCACTAAACAACGGCTAAGACCCGTTTACACGGTGCGACAACGATTGTGACGGAGATTGATCCAAGTAATGGGTTACATTGCTCTCTAATGGGGTGTTCACACAGTACTACAGCGACAACGACTTCCTTTCAGAGTGGGTTGCAGGGACATGAACGAGACTGAGACCGTTTTAGTCGCAGTCGGTGTCGCACTGTGTGAATGGGCCTTTACATATTTCGTATCAATGCGAGATACCCATCTACCAACACAAGCGAACAAACTTAATTAATTAAGCTTATTCTGAACGAATACCCAACAAAATCTCACATATTCTCGCAAAATCTCACAACTTCTCCTTTTCATCAGAATAGCACAATCGATTAAGTAAACAGTTGTGCTAAAAAAATACTTGACTTGGAAGTTGAGTGTTTTCCCCTCAAAAGAGGGGAGATGGGACTTGTCTTTTTTTAGTGCTGCAGATGGATATCTTTTCCTTTAGTTCATGACTTATTTGAGCCTAAAGTTAGAAAAGGTAGAAAAAAGTCCAAAAGTTGGAAACTTCCCACTCTCAGTTCAAGTCTGCGACTTGTGGCCAATTAAGGTACTTCTTTACAACACACAGTTTGCAAATTTATCAGCAGTTGTTTGAATAACATAATGTTACAAGATATCTGTGAAAGTTTCAGTAGCATTCAACAGCCAATTATTGAGTAATCACACCACAAAGATGACCAAATTCCCATTAAAATCAATGGTAATCTGTATTTTTCTCAAATTTGACATGGTGGATTTTTTTGAAACTTTGCACAAAGCTTTAGATGTCAAAATGTAAGTACTACAGATAAAAATATTCAAAGAAATCAATCTCCTTCCAATTTTAATCTTCATCTTCATCAAAATTTAGGTGCCATTTAGTCTCCCAAAGAGTTTCATGGTCCACTAACTATTAGAATACAATGCAAACGACCCTAGTGAACTTTATGGTTAATGCTCAGTGAAGCAAGATTGTTTACATTTTGCCAATGAACACATGGCTGGGACGTCAATGTTGTAAAGAACTACCTTAATCTACAGTTTGTCATGTAAGGTCTATTTACATCTGCTATTAACTATTGCGATGGTGTGAATGATTTCCAATTTTTCCCGTGGAGCTATGAACATAATATTCCGTGCGGGAGCCGAAATATTTGTCGCGTGGTTGATCAATAGTGAACACGTCAGCGTGACCTACATGTCTCGCTCCACTAAAAACCAAAACCGCTAGTTGTGAAAAAAATATCTCTTTAAATTAAAATCGAGAGAGCCATTAAAATGGGTTTGTTCTATGCGATAATAGAAAGATCATTGATTTGTTAAATGGGATGTTATTGCACTTTTTACGAGAAAGAGCATGTGCATATTTTCAAACAACAAGGTATGATTCTAAAAATACACAAATACTGAAATTCACACCCCCCCGACTGACATTTAAATAGACACACCACACAAACATACACACACGCACGCACATACATACACATACACACAGAGGCGAGGCCTCATTGGCTGTATTGTTTCGATATAACTGGGCGCTGATCAGCGAGCGAAACTTTTTTTTTTCTTTCTATACTTTTTATTTGTTGATCGTGGAAGATATTCGGTTCGAGTTGCCCAGCCGGAGTGGCCGAGTGGTTTACAGCGCCGTGCTTGCTGCATGAGGCACAGATGGTCGTGGGGCTCAAAACCAATGCCTGCAGACATGTCTGTAGGTACATGAATCAAAAAGGCTCGGCTGCCATGCTGACCTCTATACAGTCAGCAGGTGTTGCACCAGAGGTGAATCTGGGGAATAGTGCACAGGCAAGAAAGTGTGCAAGCGAGAAATCCACTCTGGCTTTGAAACCCAGGGCAGACGTCACCATAAGTCCAAAACAGGGTATCAGTGGCCCCACGAAAAGGACTTATGCCCCACAAAATTTTTTTTTAAAAAAAAGATATTCGGTTCGAATTGTCTGCTGATATCAAAGCTTCAAACCACATTCCAAGGTTGGAAGTGAAAAAATAATCAAACTTCTAAGGATGCGCCATGCCTGCCTCTTTTGTCACTTCATGCATACGTACAAACATAGGGCGATACATGACGAATACCACACTTGACCCAGCTGCAGGACTCAGTGTATCACTATATTGGAGTAACGATCAGTCAAGCATAACGTTTGTAAATTATTAGAGCGGAACTAGATGACCGAGAGAAACCAGCACGACAAGCAGTTTGGATAATAACCGTGTGACGGAGGTTCGAGCCCTGCCCGTGCACTCTGCACATGAACGGTTGGGGCGATGAGAACGTTCAGACGGTTTCCCACAGCATGGATATTACTCCTAACGGGCGGAATCATCTTAATCTACCAGGTTTGTGAACTTATATCACACACCCACACACATGCACACAGACAGGCAGACAGACAGACACACACGCACACTAACGCATGCGTGCACACACACACACACACACACACTAATAATTCCTGACTTGAAAATAAAGCGAAAACGCAATGGATCCCCAGAAACGTATTATCATCATCCCAGACCACTTTACTTCACCCAGTGCGGCAGAACTGAACATACGAAATTATCAATCGGCCGGTTCGGACAACAACTATTCAAATGCGGATTATTTTTAGATTGACTGGAAAAAGACCGAGACAGTGCCGTCACTCAGTATCTCTGATGCTCATCTCGGACCCACGGGTAATGTACCATCACTGGGGGATTCTGAGCCTCTTTACACAGGGACAGGTACGTAATGATCCGTTTGGACCAGTCTTATGGTTTATTCACACTGGCTTACTTCGGGACCGGATCCGTGACCGTGACCAGAACAATAGGAAACAATGGGGTCTCAGTCCCTTGCAATGTGAAACATTCTGCATTATATCATACAACCCATTTTTCCCGTCCTGGTTCCGGTGTCCCAGAGACAGACAGTCTGAACAGACCACGAGACCTCAAAGTTTCTCACTAAACGTGGGTCGAGTTTTTTTTTCAAGATCCGATTGTCTAATTAGATGAGTCTGATGTAACTCATATTCTGACATAAGCGGAATTTGCACCCAGGATAAAGTTTTATCCTTTGAACCGGATAAAACAGGGACCCATTCTGTTTTTCAACCAGGTTATACAGGATTCCCAGTTTACTTTTGAGCCAGGTAATACAGGGGCCCATTGTGTTTACCCAGGTTATATCCAGGGTTCCCACAGTATCTCGCTGATAAAAGCGTAAATTTCAGGTTCTCGGGTGCTGATTTACTCGAGGTGGAGATCCGGATCCTCGTTCCTCGGGGATCTATTCTCGTCTCATCCGGATGTCTTCTACATCTACGAACCCCTCAAGATGTTCGATACTTCCAGCAGGAAAATGTCGGAGCACTGGTTCGAGACTGCCGGACTAGGGTTTGTAAATGTTATATGAATGCATGTTTCAGAATCTCATACGTCTCAGTCGCAATTTTGCCGCCGCCTTGACCACATATATTTATTGAAATATTCTGAACTAACAAATTATAAATTTCTCTTCCTTGTACTGTTCTTGTACATGACATAATTTAGTGTTTCACTATGGCTCTGCGGGGGAAGGGGGTGCACACACAGTCCTTAGGTGATTTTGTTTTGGTACACTGGGTCCCGCTTACGAGTTCGGTTATAACGAGCAACCGGCTACATGAGCACATTTTTGAGCATTAAAGTGCTCGTTGTAAGCGGGACTCAGTGTACATTTTTCATTTCATATTGGACTTGTCACACAATTTCAGATACTTGGCTGAAATCCTGAATTGCAACTTTTCGTTCATCTTCGACATCCCTATCTCTGCACTGGAAAACAAGTATCAAGCACGCAAAAAATTCCGAACAACATTCTGCCGCCAGGAGGCGTGTCAGAATGTGCGTAAATTGGAACGGAAGTGCAGGAACCGGAAACACGTGGTAGTTAAAACCATCAAGACTCACAGCATAGAGCTGCTGGACCCCTTCACACAGCGGGGAGTCAGGGTTATTCATTTGGTAAGGATGAGTTTACACTGTGAGAAAAGCGATTGTGAAACGAAACATTGGGTCCCGTTTAATATTTGTTCGTTACAGTAGATGACTGAACTGGTACTCAGTGTAGCATAACACTAAGTCCTCTTTCAGTTACAACGACAAAATTTGAATCATTGGGGCCAATATTCGGTGTAAAAGCAGTGTAAAATCTCCTTCCAGGTCCGAGACCCGAGGAGTTGGCTTTGGTCGCAGTACAAACTTAAAGAATTCCAAGCTGGTGTTACCGAGTACGACAAAACCGCACAGATCCTGCTGGAAAACCTCGTCACCAGAAACCTTAGTGAGAGATGTACATCAATCAGCAGGGATCTCCAACCAAAGGTAACAGCTACGTTTTTATATAATAAATCAAACGTTAGGTGAGCTCGTGGTGTGGTGTCCATGTAAAAATACTTGCCATATATTTTGAAGTGGCAAGTTACAAAACAACAGGATCATCTGATAAAAGGACAGTCCAAAGGTTATGTGAGACAATTTACACAATGCGACAATTTCAGCAGAAAGAAATACGTTGTCGGCAGTCTGAGCTAAAAACAAGATGGCGATACAAATCTCCTCTTCTATTCTGGAATCCTATCCGTTTTCATGGTAATAGTTCTCATAGAACAAATGTGCGCAACCGAGTGGGAGAACGAAATCCATGATAGTTTTGGTTTTAATTACATGTGTATGAAACACATTCACTCGCAGCATTGGTGGATATATCTGCTGCACCCGGCGAGCAAACATTTTTCATTCCATGGGTTTTTACAGATATCCCGGACCTACCACTACCAATGCCACGGTGCCATTACAAATATTAAAAGTACTAAGTTTCTGCAACCAGATTTATCCAATCCAATTCTTTCCTCAGATTGCAATGAATTTCTTTTCTGTTTTAAGCCTCGACAGGACGTGCTACAGCGTCCGTACACCCTCAGGTTCGAAGACCTAGCTGCATCACCTCTCCACTACACCCACAAACTCTACAACTTCCTGGGGATAAAACTTCACCCAAACGTTATACAGTTCATTGCCAAGGCAACCAACTACACTGGGTCAGATCTTGACCGTCCTTACTCAACGAAGAGGAACAGTACACAAGTTTTGGAGAGATGGCGCCAGGAGATGCCTTGGAAAATGGTGAAGCGGATTCAGGAGGTCTGTTCCGTTGTTATGGAGACATTACACTACAGTCCAGCGGTGAATAAATCCATGCTCCGGGATTTGTCTGTCGAACTTACAAGACCAGATTTCGTCTCCTGATCCAAATCAACGATATTATCAGCCTCGTTCACACAAGCGGATTCCACATTGCCAAAACCACATTTAAGGAGCAGTGCCAGGAATGGCGCTGCAGTAACTCGGGGGGGGGGGGGAAGAGGGAGAAAAATACAACGTCTTTGCTGCCATTTTGATAATCTTTATTGGTTCGTTGGGGACGGGGGGTACACAACATTGGTAAAGTTGGCAGAAATGTTGTAGGTTTCTTTTTCACTTCTGCCTCCGTGAAATATTGAAGACCTTCGAGGTGTGAATTTATGGCTCAGTAGATTGAGCAGCGGCTCAAAATCAAGACACTGTGACTAGTTGCCGGTCGCGTACTACTGCTCTGAGGCAGGGTATGAAGCAGACATTGATACTAGTCTACAACAGGGTGGCCACACTCCAAAGAAATCAAAATTCCCTGTGTTTTCCCTGAGATTTCCCTGTGTTTTAAACTTTTTCCCTGTGTTTTTTTCGGCTTCAAAACATTGGTTCCAAAACATCCATTCCACTACCCTGCCCACAGAAACAATCATAAATGCAATGGACTCTGTTGCAAAAAATATTATTCCATTATTTGGTTGACCCTCAGCAGCTCAATATTTACTTCAAAAAGTCAAGATTGTAGCTACACCTACCACAACCCTGAAATATCTTTTTATTTTAAAACTTCAAAATTTTCCCTGTGTTGGGAGTTAAATTCCCTCCCTGTGTAAAATCACATTTTTAATATTTTTTGGCAAATTCCCTGTGTTTTCCCTGTCGGGAAAAATGAGCATCCAAATTCCCTGATTTCCCTGTTTTCCCTGTGGCGTGGCCACCCTGTACAATATAGTGATTCTACCGCACATGAACTGACATCATCGAAGGTCGGCTGAAGTTTTTCCTGCTGGGGGTTGAAATTCTTGGAAACTATCGCTCTAAGTCACCTTATATTGAGCAATTACATGAACAAACATTTGCAGGGATTTGGGGTTTTGAAGAGTCCATTGTTTGTACGGTATAGCCTGCCTTATGGCTCACTCACACCAACAGTGGCCGAGACCGAGACCAAGACCGATGAAAAATGTGTTGTATAGGATTGTATGGAGTTGTTCACACTGCACAGAGACAGAGGACAAAACAAATTCCCATTGAGTTCTGTGTACTTGTCATCAGTCTCGGTCTAGGTCTCGGTCTCGGCCAATGTTAGTGTGATGAAACCATTGCTGGACCGCCGCATTGCACCCTCAGAAACCTGGAATTTATCTGTTTTTTTGTTTGTGAGTTCCATTTCTTTTTGTTTCCTGATAAAGGAACACGTTCTCAGGATTCTAAAGAGGTTCAAACTGTTCAAACACAATAATATCACCCTCTTTTACGGTCACACATAGTCGTAAAGAGGAGATGGTTTGAATGAGGTGTGGGCAGTACTCACCAGGATGGCGCCACCACAGAAGACACCAGCGAGGAAACGTAGCGCCGTGTATAGCGCGAACGACGTAACAAACGATCCGATGAGGGAGAAGACGGAGAGAGCGAACACCGTCCAGATTACCGTGGGACGCCGCCCGTAGCGGTCCGATAGGTTCCCGAATACCAGGGCGCCCAGCAACACACCTGCAAAACACAACACAATGCAATTATACGGTCATTGGGAGGCGCTCGTACCAGTCTGACTGGTTCCCAAATACCAGGGTGCCCAGCAACACACCTACAAAGTTTCTGGGAGGAGCCTCTTTCAATTCGAGAACGAGGAACTCTAATAGACTGACAAAAGAAATTTAATCACTCTTTTGTGGGTTTTGTGGGTTTTTTTTCGTTTTTTTTGTGAAATTACAGAAAGATTAAGACTTCATTTGCACGTACCGTCAAAGTCACCGTTTTTTGTTACCGTATAAAAATGGGTTCAGTGTATTCTTATGGGGCTGCATACACGTAAGGTCAAAACAAGATCAAAGGTGCCGCTCATAAAAGAGGAGACATTGACGATATGTGTTAGCGAACCCTAAAGGACGTCCCTTTACAAACAACTAAACTTGTCATTGTGCATGTCCGCAGATACCAACTGTTCTTGTGTGAAAGTTTTACTGCACTCAGAAATTGCCCGTACCACTTTGTCCCAGGTAGGGAGATGACGCTTGGCACTCACCTGCCATGAATACAGACTGGACTGCGCCGGGTTTATACGTGTCGTGACACACCAGATTCCACTGAAACAAAACACGAACAAAACCTCAACAAATAGTTCAAACTTGCGAACATCTCATTGTCACTACAGGTACTTGAATGAGGCTCATGTCTTAAAATGCAATCCTAGAATTTTGTGGCCAAAGCACAGAAAAACAGTAAAACCTGTATTGAACGACAGCTGTACTAACTGTAGCAAGTAACGCTTATATATTAGGCACCTTATATAGATGTTGAGTGCCATTATGCCTTTTGAGTCACTTTTCCGATACGCAGGGCAGATTCTACTATTCAAAACCTAACAGCACAAATGATATTCGCTTTTGTGTGGTCGCTTTTATGTGAATGTGTGTGAATGGACCCTTACTTCGGTCGCAATGGAGGTGAAGTTGGTTCCACCATATGAAGCCTTGTCGCAGCTGACCAAGGAATCCTTCGGACATCCTTTAAACGTCTTCTGCCCAACCGTACAGTTTAACTAAAAGGGAAACAGCTGATTCGTAAGTAAATGACACGAGTGTGAAGTACGACTTAAATCTCTGTCTCGAGCAGGGATATAGGAAGAGGGTTGCCATTAGGCTAGAAAATATAACGTTAAACAATTACTGCACCAAAAAGATTATTTATAAAATGAATAAAGCCCCACACCAAACTTAAGAAATGTTTATTTCTACTTAACACAGAGAAGTGGCAATGGCGACTCACACCTGTATGAAATGTAGCCTTCGCTTCTGCATGTATAAGTTTTACTTCATGTTCAAATGTAATTTTTTAAGTAGATTAAGTATGTACGCAAAAGCATAAACAAGAGCATAGGCCCCGTTCACGCCGAGTAAAAGCGAAAGAGAAAGCAAAATTTTTCCTTGATGTTAGTCTCTTATTCTTTGATCTGTTTTGATTGTCCTTTGATCTTTTTCGCTTTCGCTTCCTCTTTCGCTTGGTGTGAATAGGCCTTAACATTTCAAGCAAGCGTGGCAAGGTGAGGAGAAGCGTGGCTATTAAATAATCTCTGTTGATTGGTGGATGAATCATAAATAAATTTTTCGTTCATCAGCTACTCACTAAAACGGTTGTCTCATAATTTGAATAAGAAATCAATGATATTTACCACCTCAAGCGGGGCGGCGCCGATAAACACGATCTGAATGTTGTGCAGGGGGATGAGCACATGGAGGAGCGCAAAGGCCCAGAATAGCCGAACCTGGTGGGGCCCGAAACCACCGATTTTTCTCTTATAAACTTCATCTATGTCCATTCTACAAAAACGAAGAAAGCGGTTAATCGTTCTTACCACGTCCACTGGAGGCGCACCGATAAAAACCAGGTGGACCATGTGGAAGGAGAAGAAGATGCCGAGCAGCCCCGTAGCCCAGAACACCTTCATTTGGAAGCTCCCGAATTCACCAATTTCGGCGTAAACTTCGTCAATATCCATTTCTACAATTGAACGTAGATCTATATTTGGTGAATATGATAGAATGATATCAGGGCCGCCGCCCCTCTGAAAGCGGCTAG
>CAWVNT010000069.1:0-11000 GCA_963930775.1 Cliona cf. orientalis
AACCTTGTTCGTGACGTTTATCATTGTCAGCCAAGAACACTATAGTGAGTTCGTCCAATTGTTTGTCAATGGCACCTCGCCTTCTTTCAAGTTTTAGCATGTCCTTGATTCTGATTGCATACGGCTGTCTTTCAGTGTCTTCCATCATTACAAAGTTAACAGTAGCCATTTCTACTAGTTGTGAAAATGTTCCTAACCTTGCATCTAGTTCCTCTCTGGTTAGGGGCCTGTTGAATTTCTTTTCTAGATCTCTCCCTGGGATTCCTCCTTCTTGTTTTTTCTCTGCATCGGACTTCAGGATTTCCCTCAGGATGTCTTCCGGGAATGGGTTTTCACTGGCATTCAGTGGGAAGGTACTAAAGTCTCCATTGATGTACATTTCGATATTCCCACTGTTGGTATCTATTGCCAGGGTGGTATGATCATAGAACTCTTTAAGTCCTTCACAACTAACCACAAATAGTCCGGCTCCAAGCGCAATGCCTTTCTTGCATGCTTCCTTCATTTGAGTGTTCTTCATATCCGGTAGGTACAGATCGCCGTGGTTGCCTGTCTCTGGGGTTACAGGTTCTCTAGGATTTTCGGGTACCCTAGTAGCCTCGGCGTCTGTAGCTGTATTGGTGGCCGCGTTGCCGGGGTCGCCAGTGGCTTCCTCTGACTGTTCGGCGTGGGCCTCTTCAGGGTTGGGGGTGTCTTGCGGCCTAAGATCTGCCATTGTACTGTGTCTCCTCAACAGCTGTTGAGGGTCCTCAATTGGCTCTGTCAGTTCTGTGGCTTGAGATCTTGTACTGGTCATTCGTTTGGATCGCTTGGCTTGTGGAACAAACGTGTATGCTGAGAGCTATCGGTGTGGGCTGGTTGTTGTCTGAGGATAGACTGGATGACTGACACGTATTCTCCCTTATAAGAGAGAGTTCTCCTACAATACCTAAAAACTTCTCGTGAATGCTCCTTTGTTTAGGAGCTATTTTTACAATAAATAGCGTCACTTTTTCTCCTAGTGAGAAATTCTACTGATAATACCTAATTGTTAAGTGTAAATAATTGTTCAGTACACGTGTGCTTTTAATCTATTATGATAACTTCCTTAATCGCTTTCACGCGTTTGTGCAGCTGTTCAGGGGATTAAGAGAATCAAGAGAATATTTTCTCACCTATTGTTGCTATTGTGCGCGTGGTGGGAAGTGGTCGATTGTCTTGAATCACTCAGACTTTTCTCCCAAATCCTTTCGCGCGCTAGGGGTTGTTGTTTCTGTAATTCTAAAAATACTGATTAGAATTGGCAACAATTATGCTTTTTACTTTGAAATATTTGAAAAATAACGGTTACTTTCTACACTAAGTGGACGGTTCTTTAGTATTCGGTATGTTTGCGTCGGCACTGAGTTTTTAGAAATAATAAAATTGATACTTTCCTGTGTTCTTGACGTTTGAGCGATTCGGGCAGCTAGCCAAAATCTGTATCTGTAGATGTCGTCCCTTCTTCTGCTCTTTCTTGTGCATCTATCAATGCTAACTCACAAGATTAATGTAGCGCGATCGGGGCGACTGGTTTCTTGAGACGCCAGGGATTTAATTGTCAACCTGGTATCCCTTGCTTGTTAGTAATTACTTGTTAGTCAAATCTTTGTACGCAACCAATATCCCTTCTTCTGGTACGCAACCAGGTTCTCTTCTTCTGGTACGCAACCAGGTTCTCTTCTTCTGGTACGCAACCAGGTTCTCTTCTTCTGGTACGCAACCAGGTTCTCTTCTTCTGGTACGCAACCAGGTTCCCTTCTTCTGGTACGCAACCAGGTTCCCTTCTTCTGGTACGCAACCAGGTTCTACTCTTATTGTTAACAACTTTTGGTACGCAACCAAATAACAATTACTATCTACTGTGAATAACAATAATAACAGTAATTTCCCAAATACCTGCTGTCCTGTGTGATCATCCGAAGTCCTCTTGAGGTCGGATTCTCCACCAAAATGCGAGGTCTTTTAGTTGCTGTAGGACGGTGTAATACTCAGGTACGGCTGAGCTTAATCTACATCCCGGGTCAGCCTCCTAGACCTCCGGTACCTGGGATCCTCTGAGGAAGGTCTTACGTTCGGTCACACATAAGCAAGATGCACATATAGTTGATAAGGTTTATTGCTGGATGTTACAATCTTCTAAGCTGCTCTCAGTAGTCAAGCCTGATACATTGAGTGGTGTGTTAACCTTGTTCAATGACCACAACTTGTCATACTCTCAAACTGGTCCAGAAGATGCCTCAAAACACCTACATAACGCTGACGCGTGTGCATCAGCTTAAGTACTTAGGGTACCTTAAGCTGATTGGCTCTGGCTACAACTGATGCCATTGGTCGCCCATCCGGTGAGATCCTTGTGGGGTTCTCAACCTAGATGTGCAAGATGTGTATGCGAATGGCTGCACCGTAAATGGGACGGTGCATAGTGTACCAGTCGTACGTCTTTTGTGTGTGGTCCTGGAACTTCTTCATTAGTGCCTGGTATCCTGGCGTAAGGCGAAGGTCTCCTCCCCAAGGTTCACGATTACTGGGGTGTCTGGCGAGAGGGCTGCCAACGCCACTGGGAATGTCATCGGTCACATGGGGTTGCCGCAGGGTGCCGCTAGTCACCGTGCTCACCGTATTCGCAGTCATCTTCTTCAGGATGCTTCGGCCACGATTCTTATCCCTCGTTCCTGAGGTGCGACGTACTTCCTCCTCCTCATCATCAGGTTTCCGGAACTGAACACTTCGCACTTCACCGCCCGCTACTTCATTGAGGGCTTGGGTGGCATTCCGCACTAGCCCAGCCTGGTAGTCACTGGAGATCAAGAGTTCCCTTTCGAGTGCCTGGTACATCTCTGTATCAGTGCTCTCGGGTGCTGACGCCTGCGTCGGGTCCGGTTCTGTTGCCTCTAAGGAGGGCATCCTCCTGTCATGACTTCTGCTCCTGTCACGACTTCTGCTCCGGTCACATCGGCAATATCGTGCACTGTCATCGTAACTGTACCATGGGTGTGTTGTATTCAGTACTTGCTTCGCGTCTGGCACGCTGGCCGGTAGACAAACCGTGTCATTTCTTTTGTCTCTTGCAAGCTTTGCAAGGTGCGTAACTATTTCTTCCTCTTGTTTACTGTAGGCTGGGTGGCAAGGATCGCCAACAGCTAACTTTTGATGGCGAACGTCGTCAAAAAGCTGTCCCAATGTCACAAAGAGTTTTCCTTCATAGTCAAGGGGGTCCCCCATCCGCAACATGGCAGTTTGTCCTTGTGCCAGGTTCCTCGCCATCCTCTCTGGGTCATACTTATTGCGCCCAGGTTTGGATCGGTCCACGTAGGCCTTCACAAAGGCCAGCCAAAAGAAACTGTGGCAAATCACATTACGATGTATCCGGTGCGCCTTTCGTCTGTCAAAATGATTCAGCACCCATTTATAGGCGTATAGGGATAACACCCGAAATGCCTCAGCCAACGAGCACCCGGTGTTCTTGGAATAGTGGCCCACGCTGCTGATAAAGTTGTCAACGCCATCGTGTCGGGTGTCGATGAAAGAGTACTCACAATTCACAATAGCCACGAATCTGAAATTAGATACATAATTAAACAAAACAAGTCCTTAGTCGCTTGTGCCTAGTCGCTTGTGCCTGGTCGGTTTCGCCTAGTCAGAGAGGGTGTGCCCTCTCCCCTAGACAAAACGTTGCCATGTGGTTCATCATGCTTTCCGCCTTTGCCTGCAGGTGTTACCGCCTGTGTCGACATGCATTACCGCCTGCGCCTGCATGCATAACCACCTGTGCCTGCATGCATAACCACCTGCGCCTGCAGTACTCACATCTTGTTTGACCTCTCCTTTGCGATGTCGGGTAGTGGAGGATACTTTGCGTCGCCAGCGCCAGTGCCTGCCATGTCGAAAGTTTTATGCCTGTTTCTTCTTTTTGATGTTACTTCCTCCGAGGTCAGCGGCTCTCTGAGTGTTTCCATGGAAACTCGAGTATTTATACCCAAAAATCGTGATGTCATCAAGCCTCTCTTTCGAAATATGATGTCATTGTTCTGCATTCTGATTGGTTGCCAAGGAACAGCGATGCCCTCTAGCGGGGATTTCCTCATTTTCCCGCACTTTTTAGTGTGTAAAGGTCAGATGTCTTCCGGATTCCTCCGAGATCGGACGCTTTTTCACTAGCTGGGCAAATGTGAATACAAATGCTTCCACCTAGCTGGGGCACTCGCCGCAGATGCAAACGACAGAGCCGTTCTATTAGAAATCTTTGCAGCTGGTAAGTACCCTTGTACTAGTTGTTTTCGTTTCCGTCTGGTAGTCCTAGGTGCCAGACTCCTGCATAAACATCACAGCTGACAAGGCGCAGTCGTAACCATCTGGCTAAACCAACATGTGTAAACAATCCGCCTACTTAATCTAGAACACCGCCCTTCACTGCTTCGTAGTTCTCCTTTTCTAGGACGCGTCTTAAGAAAGTAGGTTGCATCTGGGGCTCTAGTAGCATACAGTTCAAACTTTTTAGTCTTGTAGAAATGGCAGAAGTGGAGATCACCATTATCGAAGAGGTTAAATGCCTGAAAAATGAAATTAAGGCTCTCCGGAAAGAACTTAAAAAACCGAACGCTTCCAAGGAGGAGCTCCTGACCTTCAAGATGCTAGGCAGACACAAACATATCATTAATCAACAAGCGTGGCGTGGCGGTGGGAACACGTCGATGCCTTATACAAGGTCACAGATCGCATACCCGCCTGGGTGGTAGGCAACTCAGTTATGGCGGTCTGGGCGTCTGGTAAAGAAGACCTCCCCAACAGCTTTACGAATTGGGACTCTGCCGAGACGGAGGCCGGCATGGCGCTAATGATGTCGAGAGGCTCCTCTTGCTAGGGGCTCGGATCTGACTTGGAGGGCAAAAAAGTATATTCCGCCCTAGTTGTGTTTGTGCACCCGAGGCAAGAACTATTAACGATTAAGGAGGGGGCGGGCTGCCTGATCGCAACTGTCAAACAAGCGGAACAAGCGGAGTCAAGTTCAAGTTCGGACGTAACCGTCTTATGCAAACTGCCGAGCCACAAGTACGGGAGGTATTACCCAAGCGCGGTGAACCACGCGTACCTACTCTTGCCATACCGCGGCAAGAAAGGAACCCCTAAGAAGCTCCGTTTGGATGTGGCGATGTGTTACAACTGCCAACTCGTGGTTCGCCGGCTGCACAGATGGCAAGTAAGGCTTGGTGACCTGGCACTCCTACCACCTGTGTTCTCTAGAGACCCCACCATCCCGATCCTGCTTCCAGTCGGGTTCATCGGTGAACTGTGGCTAAATGATTTCTTCAACATGCCAGTCACCGCAGGTGGTAGCGGAATGGGAAAAGCATGCCCCTCCATCACCAGACTCGCTTGCTGTCACCTGGAGATGTCAGCCAACAAGACACTAGTGGACTGGACAGATGAGGAACACGTAGTCTATCCCACTGCCACGCCCGCGCCAAAGGACGACACAGCCAACGAGCTGGCCAACGAAGCAGTCAATGACCCAGACGACACAAATAACAAGGCAAACAATGCGAATGACAATGACAACGCAAACAACGATCCAGCAGATGACGACGACAAGAATGAGCATGATGATGATGAATCAGACGAAAATGCCATGCCCAAAAAGGAAGAAGACGAATCCGAAGATGAGTCGGATGATGAGTCCAAATCGCCTAAAGACCAGTCTGCTGTCTCGAGAGACTCTGGTTTGGGCGCTTCCAGTGCCAGTCTCGGCGTGGGCGTGGGCGCCAGTGTGAGCACCTTAGTCATCCATCCTCGCATCAAACACGATGCAAGCTTGCCTCTGCCTACTCGACTTCCCTCGATGGGAGCCTTAGAAGAGTTGGCGAACGACCTCTATGCCTATAGTGGCGAGCTCTTCCATGGCTTGGAGGAGACCAGTATAGCGATGTTAGACAGGATCCTGTCTGGATTCAAGAAGTCAGGCGGACGCGCCTGCGACTACATCCATGAAACTGCCGCCATAGCTCTTAACTTTTTTAGTAGGGCTGGCGAGATGGAAGCAGAGCTCAAGTCATCTGAGGTCCTGAAGTTCCGGAATGTGGTAAATGGCATGAAAGATAGCATCCGCGATTTAATCAGGTGGACCGCCATGGCAGAAGAGTCCTATGAGGAGGCAGCGGCGCAGTTTGACAATATCCTGTCGTCGGTGTCAGACGAGCCTGAAGGAGTTTGTGGAGGCACGGGGCGAGGGACAGCACCAGGAGTACATCACTAAGTGTATGGATCGTATCAGGGGGATCCATGGCTCTCTAGATGGGACCCAGTTCATCCCGATGATAGTGACGAACGTGACCATGCACCACGCCCTATCATTGAGTGTGAGGGTGAATCAGTCACAGATCCCCTTGCAAATAATGATTTCGCCTATGCGGACCCAGGTGGCCACCATGGGCGCCGGGTTGAAATTTGTGGAATTCTTGTCAAGGCGGGTGTTGGCGTTGGATGTTAAGTTGGGTCCGACGAATGCTGTGTCTCTTGAGTCTGGAGGTGAAGGGTCTGGTGTCCAATCCGCCTTGGGTAGTGGGGCCACCCCCGCTGTCACCTCAACTGCTGCTCCTCCCAAGAAGCCTGACTCCTTCAAAATGCCTGTCACTGCATGCACGCCTTCCAAAGCTGACCACACCTATGGCACCCTAAAGGCCAAAACTCCGGAAACGCCTTCAAAACCCAAGACGATACTCAGTCCCACAGCTTCCGCTACACTCGCCAAGTTCAAGGGCATGAGTGACGATGATGAATCACCCCAAAAAAGATGTGCCGAAAGCGTCAGCCGAGAAGTTCCCGCCAAGAAGGCCAAAGTGGACGTCAATTCCAATAGTTACTCATCTCTGACTCCCAGCAAGAGCGAACCGCCCAAGAAAGCGAAAAAGAAGACGAAAAAGAAAGCGCCATCCTCTGATGCGAGGTCTTTTAGTTGCGGTAGGACGGTGTAATACTCAGGTACGGCTGAGCCTGATCTACATCTCGGGCAACCTCCTAGACCTCCGGTACCTAGGATCCCTCTGAAGAAGGTCTTACGTTCGGTCACACATAAGCAAGATGCACGTATAGTTGATAAGGTTTATTGGTGGATGTTACAGTCTTCTAAGCTGCTCTCAGTATTCAAGCCTGATACATTGAGTGGTGTGTTAACCTTGTTCAATGACCATAACTTGTCATACTATCAAACTGGTCCCGAAGATGCATAACGCTGACGCGTGTGTATCAGCTTAAGTACTTAGGGTACCTTAAGTTGATTGGCTCTGGCTACAACTGATGCCATTGGTCGCCCATCCGGTGAGATCCTTGTGGGGCTCTCAACCTAGATGTGCAAGATGTGTATGCGAATGGCTGCACCGTAAATGGGACGGTGCATCCCTCCCATACCCGGGGGGTGAAGGGGGGACTTCAATACTTATAAGTATTGAAGTAATTAGTTGTTTTGGAGCCAGAGAATACACATCTTGAAACCTTAACCTACTTTGATCAGTGGGGAAGCTTGGGTCCACTGATGTCAATTCTAATGCTGCTTTACATGGGGAAACAATACTCGCTTTGTGAGATCTAATTTGCTACTTTAAGTGTATTCTCAATTTTGAGATTTAGGGAGAGCTCGGCAATGAAAATATATTTTGGAATGCGAAGTACAAGAGATATTGTAATGCGACACGGTGTGTTAACAGCTGGGCGACTTGGGCGACTGATCAGCTGGGTCTCCAGGCTTCCAGGTCCAATATTCCCATTGGTTTCTATGCTGACTGCCGTGCTGCCTACATCTCAAGTATCCTCGTTCTGGCGACTATGCCGACTGGTCGCCAGGGTTTCCAATGTCTAAAATGAAAGGGAATATGTGTAATTTTCGTACTGGTGTGAGTTTTTCGATTGTGGGGTCCTATTTGTGATTCTGTCTACGAGCGTTATCGTTGAACAGATTCGCCTCCTGGTGAAGGGTGCACAGGTGTTGTCAGTGTCACTCACTTCCCTCCCTTACCCGGGGGTAGGAGATCCCAAGTGGGGCCTTCTGAGAGCGTGTGTACTGGGTCTGAAATATTATTAAAGAGACAGAATCACTGACAAAAGCTCGCTCGATAGCTGTATGCTCTGCTTTGTGGTCTGTAATAGAAGTGAATGGGGTACAGTGTTTTACTTCCAGTTCGCTATCTTTCAGTAGTGAACAGCTGTCCTCAAAAGAGAAAAAAAAAATAGTTGGATTAATCCTGTTCCACTTGCGTCTTTCAACACTGGAGCGGTTGAGGATGTTTGTGATGTTGTATTGGATAGTTGGTGGCGTTCTCAGTGGCGGCTTGACTGGTGGGCTTGGTGTGTGTTGATCTGGAATAAAATCTTTGGTGAATTTATCTATGTACCAGTAAGTGTCAAAAGGTTTTTGTTCGTCGGCGGACCCGACCGGCTTCCTCGGTCGCCGTATCTACAATGTGGGTGGCTGAGAATGGAAGAAAGTCTTCTTCATTTTCAGATAAAAGTTGGGGTTGTTGTTTGGTTTTCTCCTCCTTTCTTCGTACAGTTGCATTCAATCGATTGGTGCCACTGCATTTCTATGTACATGTATCTACAATCCCAATACTGTGCCTCATACTCGTTAAACATCATCTCTCAAAGTGTACATGTATCTTAAAATGTGAATCACAACTTATGTATATATTCAAGTGAAAATGAAGAAAAATTAGATTTAACGCCGTATTGTACATGTATTTTGAAATGCAAAAGAATGCTCACCTTGTTAGTGATGGTTTCTTACACTGTTACCTGATTTTAGCCGTTTGTACTGTGTGTTTATTTGGGTCGGGGGGGGTGGTCTAAGAATTGGTGTGGTGGGGTCGTTGTTTGTTTTAAAGCTTGCAAAATAATTTTGGGTGTGGGGGGATATGTATACTTGGGTTGAGTTTTGAAACTTTTGATTGATTTGTGGCTGAGTGGAGTAATTTTGAAATTTTGTGAATTTTATACGCTTGCCCGTAATTTTAATTGTAAACCGCGGCTGGTAGGGGCGTGGTCCTTGAATTATTAGATTTTTAAGCCTTGTATGTAACTTAGAGTTTGGAAAATTTATTTGGTTAAAGGGGGCATGTAAGGGAACAACCTGCTGAGGGAACATATACCTTTAAGATGATGGGGAGTTAAAATTTTGAGTTTTGGCTTTTACGTTTATTGTTTTAGTGGCGATCTTGGCAAACTGGTCGCTCAAGTCGTCGGGTTTATTACTGTTTACATTGGCTTTTCTACTTTAATGTGGGATGGGGTACACACAATAATTTTTGTTGTGGCGACTTTTGCAGCTGGTCGTCCTAATCACCGGATGTCCTAAAGTGTGTGTTATTTTTGATTTCGGAGTTGGCTCTTCTTTGTCAGGGGGCGACTGATGTGCAATGTCGCTGTAACGGAAATTAAAGTTTTAGAATGAGAGAGAGTGTTGACCAAGATGGTCCCAGTTTATTGGGGGGTTGCGTTTGTCAACCCAGGCAAAGAGAATGGAAATGAGACCGCGCCCAGCCTCTAAGGAGAAAGAAGTGAAGATCTAGACCAGGGAAAGAGGTGCATGTGTTAGCAAATACAGTGCAATAGAAATCAGTTAAATCGACTTACTTGTTTAGCTGAAAGGAAATTACATAGTGTTTTAACAAATACAGTTGCTGAAATCAATATCATGGTTAACAAATATCCTAGAATAAAATGCATGTAATGATCTGGAATAGAACATATGTTTCTAGAATATAAAATACGGTTCTGGAGTATTTCAAACAAACGAACAAGTAACGTATATACACTATGTACAACTCAGTCTTGTTTTACCTGACCCAACCTTTTACCTTTACTTATCCCCTCGCTTGTCAGCCTTCTTTAGCTGTTTCTTGCTGGGGCGGTAGTCTGGGTCGTCATCCTTCTTGCGCTTTCCCGACCGGTCGCCTTGGTCATCGTCCTCGTAATCGTCATCCTCCTCATGTCTCTTTCTCTTTGCAGCTGCTCGTTGCTGCCTTTCCCATCTCCTTCTCCGCTCAAGCTCTCTGCGGTGTTCCTCCTCCAGTTCTTTGGTCTTTTGAGGACTAGTGGCATCCTTCATCTTGTGCTCATCCCGGAGGTGAACCTGCAATTGTTCTACTAAAACGAAATCTTTATCACAGATCCAACACTTCCCTGTGTGCCTTTCACTACAGTGAGTTACCTTCTCGTCATTGGTCTTGAAATCTTTACCGCAAGTCGCACAGGCGTGACGCATGGTGTCATGGGTGTTTATGCAGTGGTCGATGAGCCGATGCCACGTAGCAAATCTCCACGCACACTCCTTGCACTGGCGCTTGTTCTCCCGGTGCTCACTGGAATGATGAATAAGCATACCAATTGATTGAAAAGTTTGTTCACATTTGTCACATTCACACTTAACGGAATCTGGCCTTTGGCCCTGGCAAAACCTCTATCGTGAACTTTAAACAAATGATCCATCAACGTATCCCTATCTTTGAAGACATTATAACATGGCCTAACACAACATCTAAACCTAAAGACGTCCCAGTGGGCGTCCCTCTTGTGTTGGTGGAGCTCATCACTGTTGATCTTGAAGACCTTACACTGTGGTGCGTCACAGGAGTACCTGGGATGCGTGTGTACATCTCTCCTGTGGTTGTCACGATCAGCAGCTAAAACAAACATTTTATCACAATCTTGACATTTGATGGTGCGGTGCTTTTTATTAACGTGGGATATCAATTCTGTTCTGTAACCAAAGCTAGCAGAACAGTGTACACAACCGAACTGGCGATTTTCGGCGCTAGTCGCCTGGGTCGCCGTACCTGTACCTGTACTTGTACCTGTACCTGCACTTGCACCTGTCGTAGACTGTGGCTGAGGTGTTTGCTGCTGGGGTGGTGGGTCTTTCTTCTCTTGTTGAATGCCATGGAATTCCCTGAAATGCTTATAAAAACTGGCCCTATCCTTAACAAACTTGTGAC
>CAWVNT010000070.1:0-34180 GCA_963930775.1 Cliona cf. orientalis
TGTTTAGTAGATCAATTTTAATAGAAAAATGGGGCCTTTCAATTTTAGCAGAGAATTTAGATCCTTCATCCTTTTCGACATAATTTTGGTGTCTATCTTCACAATAGTTTTTTTTCTGTTCCAATATCACAGTATTTAGGGGCCTAACAATGAAGTACCTGAGTACACACGAAGCATTGAAAATGTGACACTACCGAAATGTCAAAACATTTCCAGCCAAAATGCCAAAAAAAATAACAAAAACAAAAAAATCAAAAAAGCACTTGCCACACACGAATCGGAATTTTGTCAAAAGTGTCACATTTTCAGGTGTGCATTCAGGATAAAATTTCGGAAAGGAGTCGTCAACAACATTGCTACCCAAAATCATTTTTAGGGTGAAGTCATTTTCAGACTTTTTAGGTGGTTTAAGTTTACACTTAAACCACCTTATAGCGGAGCGAGTGAGCGCTCATTATTGGCAATTTGGGACACTTTCCATTGGAATTTTTTTGTCAAATTTGGTCTCAGGACAGCTTGAGACATCTCTTATGACATCTTATTGTCGCTTTTGAAATTTGTCAACTTTTGGCGACTCCAGGGCCGTTTGAGTATTTTGGCCAAAATTGGGTGTCTTCAGAAAATCAAAGTTTTCTCGATGAAGGAGCAACGGGGCTTCAATGCGACTTGGGGGTTTTAGGTAGCCAGATCACTAGGCTATATGATGGTACCATTTTTGGGGGGTTGCGACGCACTTAAGGGGGTCCCGTGGGCCATCGAAAAAAATGAAACTGAAAAATTACATTTTTTGGGACATTTGTGACGGCTTAAAGGGTATTCAGCATTTACTGATTTCATCAAGAATCAGTCCATAGGTGTATCCTAGGGTGTTCTAGATACCCTAGTTTGGATTTTTGAATATCTCACCGATTGGCCGTTTACTGGGCCGTTAAGTGTCGATTTTTGACATTTTTTTGACATATCCAAAAAGTGCCGAAATTCTAGAGCGCTGGATATTTGGAATTTTGACCCATAAATTGGCATGAAGGTGTCAATCTATCTAACTTGGAATAAGAAAAATTCAGAAAATTTTTTCTTGGTCAGTCTCCGAGCTATGGCCGTCCGAGTGATTGGCCATTTCGGGGCCGAAATGTAAACGGTCTGTTTATGGCATGAAGGGTCAATGATAGGGGTACAGTGTCATTGGTGATTTGTAGAGGACCTTTTTATCTACCAAAAGGCACCTTTTGAGAATTTTTGCGATTTACAGTTTTGTCATAAATCGAGATATTGTGAATTTTTTTGGATGGGCCGCTGCTCATCTCGTGGTTGGGTCGTGAGGTCAAAAATGATACGAGTGATCAATATAATGTTTCTCTAGAAGTGTGCAATGTCAAAATTAGAAAATTTTTAACGGGCACGAAACGGGGCTCATTTTCGAGATGCTTCGGGTTACGAGCTCTAGTGTCCAGGGATTCAAATTTTTTTTTATGGCATCGATGCTGATGTTAAATCTAGCTGTTGTGAACACATTTTGGCCAATACCTAGTAGATCTAGGTTGGTACATGCATGCATACATGGTCCATGTATCAAGTCCATGGATCTTGGCTAATACTGCATGGAGCCTTCTGGCCTTGCTTGTGGATGATCTCTAACATAAATTATCATAAATTATGTTAATTAGGAGGTCTGCTGGGTCATTTAAGTGCAATTTTTGATGATTTTACCATGTATCATGTTTGGACATGGACATGGTGGACATGGCCATGGACATGGTAAATGAGGTCGCTTCAGTTTGGGTATTTCTAGGGGGAGCTGGGGACTGGCGCTCTGGCACAATATAGATACAATTATTGTGTACTAATAGCCAAAAGGGCGTCTTGAAATATGAGGTATTTGAGGAGAAATAGCTGTTGTAAAATTCGAAGTGAAGGGGGTTTCCCGCCACGGCTTGTTCAAATCGCGGTTACTAAAAATAGCTCTGATGATGTCATTGGTCACGTGACTGGATTCCCGCATAGCTAATGAGGGTGATGGATCTGAGCAAGGAGAAGCAGACAGCAATTAAAATCCATCGAAATGTGCTTTAATTCAAGCCATCGTGGAAAAATCGCTCTGTATTTAGATAGAATACATCAATATCTATGTCCAGTAAAATTTTTGTAAGAATCCATTCAGTATTAATGAAGTTATAGGCAAAAAAGTCCAAATCGCCCATGGGCCCATGGGCCCCATTGCCCATGTGCCCCATGGCCCATGGGCCCCATTGCCCATGTACCCCATTGCCCATGTGACCCATACCCCTTGTACCCAATACCCCCTGTGCTGCTAATGCCCATATGGCCCATACCCCTGGACCCCATACCCCCTGTGGGCCTCATTGCTGATATACCCCATACCCCCTGTACCCCATTGCCCCCTGTGTCCACATTGCCCATAGGTCCCATTGCCCATATGGTCCATACCCCCTGTACCCCATTGCCTCCATTACCCATGTGGCCCATTGCCCAATAGGGGACAGGGGTGATGGGGCAATAGCATAAAAGGGGTATGGGGTACAGGGGGTATAGGCCACATGGGCAATGGGGGCACAGGTGGTATGGGGTATGGGCAATGGGCACAGGGGGCAATGGGTACAGGGGGTATTAGAAGTCAAGTGTCAAGTGTGACCCATTGCCCATGTGGCCCATACCCCCCTGTACTCCATACCCCCTGTACCACTTTGCCCCTGTGGGCCTCATTGGCCATGTGCCCCATACCCCCTGTACCCCATTGCCCCCTGTGTCCACATTGCCCATAGCCCCCATTGCCCATGTGGCCCATACCCCCTGTACCCCATTGCCCCATTACCAATATAACCCATTACCCAATGGGGGACAACAGTGATGGGCAACATGGGCAATCGGGCACATGGGGCAATAGTGTACAGAGGGTATGGGGTACAGGGGGTGTACCCCACATGGGGCACATGGGCAATGGGGGCACTAGGGGTATGGGCCACATGGGCAATGTGGACACAGGGGGAAATGGGGTACTGGGGGTGTGGGATACAAGGCCAGTGAGGCCCACAGGGGCAAAGGGGTACAGGGGGTATGGGGCACATAGACAATAGGGACACAGGGGGCAATGGGGTACAGGGGTATGGGCAATAGGGACACAGGGGGTATGGGGTACAATGGGTATGGGCCACATGGCAATGGGTCACATGGGCAATGGGGTACAGGGGTATGGGGCATATGGGCAATGAGGCCCACTGGGGGTATGGGGTACAGGGGTATGGGGCACATGGGCAATAGGGGCACAGGGGGTATGGGCCATGTGGGCAATGGGATACATGGGCAATGGGGTACAGGGGTATGGGCAATGGGGCCCATGGGTGATTTGCTCCCAAAATATCAAAAAGATGTCAAGTTGTCAAAAAAATGTCAAGTTGTCAAAAAAATGTCAAATGTCAAAAAATGAAACACCTACACTATGGAGGAGGTTCACAAAAAAATTAAATTGACACAATGAGGTTCACAGATATTGACGTCAATTTTGACGTCAGAAATGATGGTCACTAAAAGCCCTCAAATATTCATAGAAAGTATTTTTGGGCAATTTTGATGACCTTCATATCTGACGTCAAAATTGACGTCAATATCTGTGAACCTCATTATGTCAATTTATTTTTTTTGTGAGCCTCCTCCTTAGTCCAGATGTTTGACTATTTGACATTTGATATCTTTTTGACATTTTGACACATTTAACTTAAACCACCTCAGCCCGCACAGGGCTATTTTTAATACGTATAACCACGTTCATAATTGCATTGAATGGTTACGGGTAGTGTTAATCAAGGAGTTCATACATGAATACAGATGTTATAAGCTAGGAAAATGATGCTGAGCAAAAAGCCAGTGAAATTTTTGGCAAAACTTCCGTTTTTCAGCAACGGACATGAGGAAAAGTTACCTTGGAGGCTAACTGGCCGGCACTAGAGATCTGACTTGCTTTCTTGCTTTTTTTTGTTTGAACCTGCATGATGGAAAATTATCGGGGAAAAATACTAAATACGACTGCTGCCATCTGTCAAATAAAATAAGATTTTGTAATAACAGATAATTGTGTTCCTGGGACAATGCTGCCATCTCTTGTTTTTGTTGTCATTGCGTTCCAGATATTCCAGACAAAGCTGTGCGTGACCCATAGAGTTTTAGGCAGCTGTCGTGTGTGCCCTAGAAGAGCTCACGCTAACTCTACCATAGGCACAGAAAAAGACAGACGTCCTGCCGGTGTTTTAACCTTTGTATACACAGAAAGATTTGGACCAGAACTCAGCCGAAGGCGAAAACTTATACCACATCTAAATTCGCAAGGGTAGGTCACTTTTAACTTTTTTGTGTTGAAATCTCGGCACATTCAGCGACTGAATCAAGAAGTCAGTTTTTTCAGATGAGACCAAATATTTCGGCACAGACGATAAAATTCGGTTCACAGCGACTTCAAGAGAAATCACCTTTTCGTCCCACCGGAATGTTCACAAATGTCCTGATGTGATAAGTCCCACAAACCTACATGTCACATGCATAAAATAGGACCAGATCCTATAATTTGTCAAAAGTCAAAAAGACATTTTGTCTGAGGAGTGCATGCCCAGAATTTTTCCATGTAAATCCGGCACCGCCTGCCACATATTTAAATAGGGCACAAGTAAAACTCTCTGGGGGTTGTGTAACATGAGGTCACACGTGTTGATGTACACAAGTCAGTTGGTCCTAACTAAGTTTATTTTCTGACAGAGGCGCTACCTCTTGTTTTTGTTCGGCTGATAGAACAGGTTTCCATCTTTCGTAACTGACAATTTGACAACGGATAGTAATGCCACCTAAAGTTGTTTTGTGACATACACTCGAACGGTGCTGACATCTTCAGCATGGTTGGTTTTGCCGTTCCGGCCTAGATGGCGGTTACCTATCACTGCAAGTTGAACGCTTTAAAAAATAAATTTGTTTGGAAATGAGTGGGATTTTATTTTTCAAAAATGCAAATTACATTAAAATTGCTGCATCACAGGACAAAAAATTGTCAGAGTAAGTGGTCACATCCTGGTCAATTTGTCTCTGTATCGATCTCTTTTTCTTGTGTCTCATCGCTCCTATTATTTGTCCGCTGCTTTTCCTGGCCTTCACAAGTAATATTTTTTTATCTCTTCAAACCACGACAAAAAATTCTGAATCGTGAGTTAAGGGGTGTTGGATGTCAGTAAGAGGGACTTAGCTGTTCGCTGTTTCAATAGAGTGAAACCGTATACGGAGCGTTGCACGGCACCGTCCCTTTGTTCTTCCATCTCCAGATCCAGATTAGGTTACGTTTAATCCATTTGCACAACCACTCTGCGACAGAGTGCGACGAGCTCAATTGATTTTTCTTCGCAATAAATGGAGTTGAGCGTTTTTTAACTTCGTGTTTTCCGCCCATAGAAATCGCCTGAAATTTTAGGCCAGACTTTTCAATTTGTTGATTTGCTTCTCAGATCGGAAAGTTTTCAATTATTAAAATACGTACAAATTTGTTGTAGTTTTTACTATTTGTCTATGGCTTTCAAACTGCGCAGTAGGGTTCTCATCATATTCAAGGCTGTACTGGCAGTTTCGACTAAATTTTGTGATGACGACACCTGTGAATTCAATGCGAAACACGGCTGTCCACATCCACGGAAAGTGTTATCCCACCAAAATACAAGACCTGGCCTGATCAGAACAATTTAAATAGGAAGAACAATCTGTTGAGAAGGTATGGAAGCAAAAGAGAAGAAGGGGATAGATTTTTGTCCTTTTGTGGAATCAATAGCTAATTATTAGAGAAGCTTTGTCTCTTGGAGACCGACTTCAAAACTTGCTTTCCACGCCCTGTCTGACATTTTATTTCAAAGTAAGTGCTCTTCAAAGGTAACAAAGTTGAGATTTTAGCCATTGATAAGGTATTAGAGAAATACGAGCATCTGTCTTGATTTTAGTGTCGAATTGTGTCACCTGTAATTTGGTGGATTGATTTCAAAGAAATTTGACTGTCTTTTTGACTGTCGATACTCCTTTAGTTTTGTTCACTGTCATCAATAGGCAGAAAGTGAGCACCATCAATACACAACGGTGCAGAGTTACTCACAATGTGAAGTGATATGATTATTGCCAATAAATGTGTCAAAGGGGGCAGTCAAAAACCATTGTTCTTCACTAAAATCCATAAACACGAAACTGCACGAGCAGAATCCTTTACCGTTGATGGAAAAGTTTGGTTTTTTTTGCATAAATTGAAAGTGGAAGTTGTGATTTTGAACATCATTAGATAAAAGTACTTAACTTTAAAAGTTCACTTATCTGACAAAAGAAAGTGGAAGTTGTGATTTTGAACATCATTAGATAAAAGTACTTAACTTTAAAAGTTCACTTATCTGACAAAAATATGCAATCAAGTCCTTTTTGAACGGGTCGAACTAAGTGACATGTATGATCATTATTGTCTGCTGCGAATCCGGCACATCATCCCCCCCCCCTCCCCGACGTCTCCAACATTTGGAGGCCACAGTGTGACTCCGCTTCTCCGAATCAGCAAAATCTCGGAATTTTTTTCTGCCTCCGTTGACCCAATCCTGAATCCGCTAGCGGCAAATGGTGTCTCCTCTTGAATTTATTATGCACATACACTTGTACTAATCACTTTAGCCGAATAAAAGAAAAACCGATATGTGTCATCACAAATCCAGAAAACAATACCGCATTGTGACATAATTTACGATGACAGAGTATTATACATATCCCTCCACCCCCTGATACACTGAAAGTGGAAGTTGTAATTTAAAGTACATGTATCCCCCAAGAGTAGAATCTATGTAGCATCATCTTTTATTAATTTCGTTTTAGAAAAGAATAGGACATGGAATAACCGTAGGAAAAATTAGAAAGTTTAACTGAAGTACAAAATTGACTTCTTGTTTTGACAGGTATGTGTCACAGTTTCTCTTATCTGTGGCTGATATGGAATTAGATACAAACGGCTTTGATTTGCACTTTGATCTCTTTATGATACTTTGCACTGTTTTGTGCAAGCGGACTTTCTGCACTGGTTTACACGTTGATAGTTGACAGGTCAGATCAATTAATACACTGGTAACGAAAAGATTTGGAATTAAAGACTTTTAAGTTGACAGGTAGGTTGAGCTGTTTGAGATGGCATTTACAACTATTTTATTTGGAGGAATATTGCATTTGTACCTTTGTGGGGTTGTGTTGGCATTTGTGGCACATATCAGACTGGTTCTCCCTGAGTTTATCATCCGTTAATTAATGGTTGTTTAATTTTCACGACACAAATCACCATTTCATATGTACTGCTAGTTGTGAGACTTTACGAAGATGAAAATTGTATGTTGGTAATGTGTCAGCGGCGATTTCCATGGATATAGTGGCATTTAGTTGATGCAGTTCAATATTTAGATCACAAAAAAAACCAAGGAAATAAATTTTAAAAAGCGTTCCAGGTCTTCAGCTAGCAGCTACCCAAATGGTAGAACTATTTTCACAAATGATACACCTATTGGTACTTTTTAGATTTAGAAACATATTCAAGGCATCTGGAGTGTAGCAGATATGACAGCTAAAATTGTCCTAATATTTTTGAACAATTTGTGAACAATTGTGAACAATTCAGATTTATATGTGTAACAGTAACGGCCGCAGGCCGAAGGGACAACGGATTCTGATCGAAGGAGTAAGCGCCTGACACCAGTCCAGGCGCACCTCCTAATGCGATGTTGACTTGACGGCGCAATCCTGACAGATCTTACACTGCGACCATTAACAATTGAGCAGCATCACCAGTCGCACGGCTCATTCGTGGTCCTTGCACGGCGTTACTCGATAACTCACATGGTACTGGGCAGCTTAGATCAACGATCAGCTAGCTAAGGCGGTTCTGCCTGCCTCGGTTGCAGGCAGTAACATAACGGCAGCTGTCGGTGATGATTACTGTTCAGGCGAAGTCACCTTCGCCTGGTTCCTTTATGACTGACAAATAAGCAACTAACACAATGGTGGATTCGTCTTCGAAAGGGACTACGTGCCAGGTGCAGTCCAAGGCGGAAGTCTCAGCTAGGTCCAGGGTTGTGAACGACTCGTGAGTCAAGGGCTGACTAACCCTGACTGACTGCTAGAGGCCAATATGCCTCCTTATATAGGGTCATTTTGGAGGGCCTTACCACGCATGTGCGTGGATACGAAACCGTATCCACCCACATCCATAGTGGGACAATCGTCCTATCCAAGTTAGACGTCCCGCAGGGCTGCCACGCCTTGGATATCGTAGCAGTTGGCTTGGTAACCGGCCTGCTAGACTGGTTGCCAAGCCGAGGCAAGTACAAAAAGGTCATCCGCTGTGACATTCTCCCCTAGACAAGCCTGGTCGTTCCCGACCAGATTTATTAAGAAACCTGAGTAAAAACATTATGAACACATGGTGATCAAATCTAAAATCACAATCGTACAAGTCTCAATATATTAATACAAATTTCCGTTCAAGGCGGTTAAAACTTTAAAGTACAACAAATCGCCCAGGGCGATAGTTACGCGGCGCTTCCAAGGTGGATGCGCCAATCCTTGGAATAAATACCTGCAATAGGAATCAAGTAAAATACCTCTGAACACTACATGGCGTTACTTACCTACTAACTAACAGATACACAATGGTAACAATCACAAATATACATCTGATTAAGGCACTTTTACATTTGAAATCACCCAAAACAAGGGCAGCGGACACAAATAATGAAATCGCATCAGGCGTAACAGACGGCACCCAATCTTACCTAAAATCCGAATACATTAAATAACAACAAAACACTGGAATGTTTATAGTTCTTACGATAGGCGATTCCGTCTTCATGGTGATGGCGATTCTGTCTTTGCTGGTATGTTGGTACTCCTAAGGTTGGTCATGCTTACGGAATGGCGTTCCTGGCGCCTTCACTGTCATCTGTTCCACAAGAATAGCGGCGGCATGCGTGGTCTCCTCATCACCTGGAGGGCGTATGGGTGTATGCTGGTGGGCTGGTGACGTTCCCAGGTTGCTGGTTACTTTCAGCAGGGCCTGCTGCATTGGATTGGCTACAGTTGGTGTGGCGGGTAGGTCTGGCGGGGGCGCCAGAGGCGATTCCTTTGGCGTCGATTTGGTGGACGCCAATGGGGATGCCAGCTGGTGCAGGTGCTCGATGTGTGTAGAGAGTTCACTCAACATTGTGGGCGTGAGGGTCTCCAGTCCTGCTAGGAACTGCCTCATGTCCACGGTAGGCATTTCCTCATCCCTCAATAGTATAGTCTCTTCACTAGCCATCGACTTCATAGTAGGTCCCTGTAGGATCCTAGCTTCCTCTTCCAGGCTGGCAGCACCGCTTGACGCATCTTGCAAACTGCATGGGTTGGTGTCACGTTCCTGTTGGCGGAAGAATTCGTACCAGCTCTTCACCTCTTGACTGTCTGAGGCGGCAGGTACATCATCATGATAATCCAACTCCTGGCCATTTTCGTCGTAGACTGGGGTGTGACTGCCGAACACAACAATTGTATGCTGGGCCTGACTGGCAAGGAGTTTTGTGTTCGCCTCCTGTTCTTTCTGCAGGCGTTCCTGTTCCAGTCGCAACTGTTCTTGCTCGTACTTTATTCGTGCTATCTCCACCTGTTGTATCTCGATCTCATGTTGGTGCACAAGTTCCTCCTTCAGGAATTCAATCGCTTCCTTCTGCCTGCGCTTTTCTTCGCTCAGCCAGCGTTCTGACTCCTGATCACGCTCTTCTCCCTCTCGGGCAGCTTCTTGTTGAAGTCGCCTACTTCTGTATTCCGACACGGACACTTTCGTCTTAGCTTTCGCGCTGTCTCCTTGCGGTGGGGATGCCGGTCGGGTTGGAGGGTCAAATTCAGACATTGGCAACGGGTAGGTTTCCGACTGTTGGTACTCTATCTCCTCCTCCCTTTCCCTGGCGTACTCCTGTCACTCCTGTGATTCAGACTCTCGGCGTTTATCGCGGGTTTCCCGTTCTTGATCGAAGGCGCCTATGGCGCCCCTTCCCTTGTTCTGTTCCTCCAACATTCCTCGTCTTACTCGGTGGTACTCCTTCTCATTACTCAGGTGACGGTGTCTGTCCTGCCTATGGACAAGCAGCCTGTCCACATCGCCCTGTATTCTCTGCAAAATCTCTAGTTCCAGGTCAGCTTCCTCCTGGTAGCGGCGCTGCATCCAATTCTTCAGGGCGGTAAGTTCATCGTGCGTCTTCTGGTGGGCCTTTCTGTCCGCTGTCACCTGTTCGCTGGTGAGGTTCTCCCTGGTGTAGTCATTCCAGGTGGTCGTTGCCTTGACTGCATAGTGATGAAACTTGAAGTCCACCGTTTTCAGTACAGCCTTGAGTCGAAACATAACGTACAGCAAGACTTTACTATCATGTCTGACAACGCCACCATACTGGAAGGGCGTGGTTTCGTCCTTCCAAAACTGCATAAGTGCCAAAAAATAGTGCCACCACTTCAAACTTCTCACCGCTATATCTTCTCCTTGGCGTTTCTGCAAGTCAGCAGGCGGGGTAGGCAGAGTTGCGCTTCATCGTGACGTCATCTTTTCCATCTGCGGCGGGATAAGGGGGAATATCCATTTTTCGCCATGGACCCAGGCGACCTCGAAGTATACCGCCATCGCCATACAATAGCATGCAGTAAAGGCGGTTCGGTGTTCAAAGACGTTACCGAAATCTGTCAACTCGTCCTCGAAGTCGTCCCTATTGAACCTGTCTGTGCAGTATAACAAAAATTCTTCAGCCTGCTCCGAAGGAGCTGTGATGAGGTGGTAAGGTGCCGACATAAACGTTCCGTTGGGGTGTCGCCGGGCTATAACGTCATCTTCACTCCAGTCTCGGTGTGTACTTTTGTCCCTTTGGGGCTGCTTCAGGGTCACCTTCTTCTGGACCACGGTCACTACTGATTGTAGCTGCCCTGTCTTTTGCAGAGGCGACTGGGTGGGTGTCACCACGAGGGGCTTCAGCAGGGTCTGATGTTCCCTCTTCCTCGATGGTGGCCTCAAGTTGACGTAAGAATCGTACGTCGCCTTCAATTGCATCCTGAACTTGAAGTTTCCCTGTGGTGTGTGATTGCCAGGATGTTTTGCTAGAGGACTGCCAATGCCACTGGGAACGGCGTCACTAGTGTGGGGTCGCCATGGGATGGCGCCGGTTGCTGTGTTCACTGTCTCTTTCTTGAGGATGCTTCGGCCCCATTCTTCAGTTTGCGGTTGTTGTCCCGGGGTACGATGGCATTCCACCTCCCCTCCATCTGGCTCCTTGAATTGCACGTTTCGTACATCTCTAGATTGTTCGTTACTGCCTGCTGCTTGGTCATGAGCTTTGGCGGCATTCCACACCAATCCTGCTTCGTAATCATTCGTTATCAAAAGGTCTCTTTCAACCGCCTGATACATTTCCGTATCGGTGCTTTCTGGCGCTGACGCCTGTGTTGGGTCCTGCTCCATCGCTTCTGGGGGAGTTGCTCTACTTGCATGACTGCTGCTTCTGGCACGACGACCATATCAGGTGTTGTCATCGTACTTGTACCAGGAGTGGGAGGGGTCCAACACCTGTTTTGCCTCTGGTACGCTGGCTGGCAGTCGGACAGTATCGTTCCTCTTGTCCCTAGTCAGTTTTGACAGGTGTGTCAGGATCTCATCCTCCTGCTTTCTATAATCTGGGCAGCAAGGGACGCCCACAGCCAGTTTCTGGTGACGTACATCATCGAAGAGCTGTCCCAGGGTCACAAAGACCTTTCCTTCATACTCGATAGGGTCCTTCACTCGGATCATGGCGGTATGTCCCTCAGCCAGATTTCTTGCCATCTTTTCTGGGTCGTATTTGTGACATCCAGGCTTCGATCGATCCCAATAGGCCTTCGCAAAGGCCAGCCAAAAGAGGCTATGGCAGATGACGTTACGGTGGATCCTATGCGCCTTCTTCTTATCAAAGTGATTAAGGAGCCACTTGTAGGCATAAAGGGACAACTCCCAGAATGCCTCAGCCAACGAGCACCTGGTGTTTTTAGCGTAATGGTACACGCTGGTACAGAAGTTGTCAACGCCATCGTGGCGAGAGTTGATGAAGGAGTATTCGCAATTCACGATGCCCACAAATCTGAAAGTAAATGCGTAATTAACAAAAGTTCATAGTCGCTTGCGCCTGGTTGCTTGCACCTGACCAATGCCGGAGAGGATGCGCCCTCTCCCCTAGACAAAACATTGCCATCTGGTTCATCATGTTTCCACCTGCACCTGCATGCACTACCGCTTGTGCCTGCGCACACTACCGCTTGTGCCTGCAGTACTCACATCCTGTTTGATCTCTCCTTTGCAATGTCTGGTAGTGGAGGGTATTTCGCGTTGTTGGCACCTGCCATATCGAAAGTCCTATCACCTGGTGTTGTTTTAGGTGTTGCCTCTTCGGAGGTCAGCAGCTCTCTGAGTGTTTCCAAGGAAACGCGCTTTTATACTCAAAAAATTGTGACGTCATTAAGCCTCTCTTTTGAAGTATGATGTCATCGTTCTGTATTCTGATTGGTTGCCAAGGAAACAGCGATGCCCCCTAGCGAGGATTTCCTTTATTTTCCCGTGCTTTCCAGTGCGGAAAGGTCAGATGTCTTCTGGGTTCCTTAGAGACAGGACGCTTTTTCACCAGCTGGGCGCATGTGAATACGAATGCTTCTGCCTAGCTGGGGCACTCGCTGCAGACACAAACAACAAAGCCGTTCTACTCGAAATTCTAGCAGCCAGTAAGTACCTTCGGGCCAGTCGTTTTCGTTTCCGTCTGGTAATTTTAGGCACCAGACTCCTGGATAAACATTTCAGCTGATAAGGCACAGTTGTAACCGTCTGGTTAAACCAACACGTGTAAACAATCCGCCTACTTAATCTAGAGCACCATCCTTCGCCACTTCATGGTTTTCCTTTTCTAGGATGCGTCACTCAAAAGTAGGTCGCATCTGGGGGTTTAGTAGCATACAGTTCAAACCTTTTAGTCTTGCAGAGATGGCAGAAGTCAAACTCATAGTCGAAGATGAGATAAAACGTCTAAAGAAAGAGATCAAGAGCCTTCGAAAGGATCTAGGACGGGCAAATGTAGCCAAAGAAGAACTTCTAACGTTTGAAATGTTGGAAAAATATCCGCACATCACTCAACAGCAGGCATGGCCATGGAGATGGGAGAATGTTGATGCCCTCTACATGTTTACCAATCAAATACCCGCCTGGGTTGTAGATGACGCCATCATGGCCACTTGGGCGTCAGGCGAGCAGGGCCTTCTGAACAGTTACACGAACTGGGATTCCAAGAACAGAGAAGCTGGCATGGCGCTGATGCTGTCAAGGGCGCCTTCCTGCCTCGGAGTGGGCAACGATCTTGAAGGCGAAAAGGTGTACTCCGCCGTTGTCATGTTCGTACATCCTAAACAAGCATTGTTGACAATCAAGGAGGGGGCAGACAGCTTACTACAGTTCACAGGACAACCAGATGTAGACGTTACCGTCCTGTGTGAACTACCAGGCCATAAATACGGGAGATTTTATCCTAGCGCCATCAACCACGCCTACTTGGTCCTACCGTACTGTGGTAAAAAGGGGAAACCAAAACAGCTTCGCCTGGATCTCGCCATGTGTTACAACCGTTACCTCTTGGTTCGCCACCTGCATTGGTGGAAGGGGAAACATGGTGACCTGGCGCTCTTGCCATCTGTATTCTCAACAGATCCTACCCTTCCTATCCTACTTCCAGTCGGGTATATTGGCGAACTATGGCATAATGACATCTACAACACGCCGGCTCCTGCAGGTGGTACCGGAATGGTGGCTGTACATCCCTCCATCAGTAGGCTCACATGTTGTCATCAAGAAGTGATAGCCGGGAAGACACTGGCTGACTGGACGGAAGATGAATGCGTGGTCTATCCTAGTCCTTCTACTGTGCTGACGCCGAAGGATGACGAAGCAGACGGGCCAGATAACGATCCAATAAGCCCCAGCAAGGGGTCCGGTGACGAGTTAGTGGATGATGACAAGAAGAGTGAGCACGGTGGTGGGTCAGGTGAAGACGCCACACCCAAAAAGAAAGAAGACCAGGGGTCTGAAGACGAGTCGGACGATCAGTCCAAAACGCCTAAGGACCAAACAGCTGTCTCGAAGGATTCTGGTTTGGGCGCATCCGGTTCTGGTGATGCCGTTGGCGCAGGTGCCAAAGCGAGTGCCATAGCCAGCAATCCTGGCGTCAACCTCAGTACGGGCCTTCCCTTACCCACTCAGCTTCCGTCAATGGATTTCCTGGAAAGACTAGCAGACAATTTGTATGCCTACAGCGGAGAACTTTTCTGGGGTCTGGAGGAAACAAGCATGGCCATGTTGGACAGGGTCCTGTCGGGGTTCAAAAAGTCAGGCGGTCGCACCCGGGAGTACATTTTTGAGACTGCAGCCATTGCTATCAACTTCTTCAGTAGAGCCGGGGACATGGAGGCGGAACTGGAATCGTCTGAGGCTTTAAAGTTCCGGGAGGCTGTCGATGGTATGAAGGAGAGCATTCATGACCTGATAAGGCGAACTGCTTTGGCGGAGGAGTCTTACGAAGACGCGGCAGCAAACTTCAACAACATCTTAGCATCGGTTTTGGACGAGCTCAAAGAGTTCGTAGAGTTACAAGGTGAGGAGCAATGCCAGACGTATATAGCCAAGTGCCTGGAACGGATTAGGGGAGTCCACAGTTCCTTGGACGGAACACAATTCATACCCATGATCATTTCGAATGTGACGACACACCACACCCTGGCGCTAAACCAGAGGGTGAATCAGTCACAGATTCCTCTACAGATCATGATGTCGCCCATGCATACCCAGGCTGCCACCATGGTTGCCGGCTTGAAGTTCGTCGAGTTCCTCTCAAAACGGGTGTTGGCGCTTGATGTTAAGTTGGGCCCAGCATCTTCTGTGTCCCTTGAGTCTGGGGGTGAGGGGGCTGGTGTCCAGTCCACCTCTGGAGCGGGCGGTAAGGCAACCGCCATGGTCGCTTCGCCTCCTACTCCTCCCAAGAAGCATGACTCCTGCAAAACACCATTCACCATACACACGCCATCCACGGCTGATCACACTTATGGCGCCTCAAAGACCAAAACTCCAGACACGCCTGCAAAACCCAGGACGATGTTCAGTCCCAAAGCCACTGCTTCGCTCGCCAAGTTCATGGACATGAGCAACGACGAAGAGGGAACGCCCCAGAAAAGGTGTGGCGGGAGCGCCAACCGAGAGGTTCCTTTCAAGAAAGCAAAAGTCGATGATGACTCAGACAGCTATTCCTCCCCTACTCCCAGTAAGAGCGACGTGCCCAAAAAGGAAGTCAAGAAGAGGAAAACAAAGAAGAAAATGCCTTCCTCCTCCGACGAGAGTAGTTACGCAAGCGCTGAGGAGCAGGCAACCCCCAAGAAGTCCAGCAGAGACGAAAAGGCCGAGCAAATCGCCTGGGCAAACCGGGATCGTGCTAGCAAATGGAAGAAAGACCTGGTCTTTGTCGATAAATACCACCAACGAAAAGGGCTGTGCACCAAGGAACTGGTTGGTGGCCCCAACAACACTCGCCATGTCGATCTGTTGACCCAACTCATGGACGAAGGGCAACTAGGCCTAAACATCGTTCACATTGATGACCGTGTCGACGAAGTGAAAGAAGATTCTTCCAAACAGGCTCGTAAACTGCTGAAGGCGCTGAAGGAAGTTCGAGATGAAACAATGGGGTGTAGTGGCGTTTACCCCGAGTATGTGGTGAAGGCTTTTCTGGCTCCTCAGTCTCAATGCATCATCCAAAAAGGTGACAACAACCACTGGGACACGTCAGTGATGATAGGCCTATACACCCTTCATAAGTATGAGGCGATCAGCAAAGGACACAAAAAGGTAGATGACAAGGTGGTTACGAAAGGCTACTGTCCGGTTTGTGCATACAGTGCTGGAAATAACAGCAGCATAAACAACCATATCCGGGTACATTACCGCCTGGTGTTGGAGTGCGGTTTTGCCAACTGCAGCGTTGTCATGTATGATGCGGAGCGAATGATCAATCATGCCAAAGATAAACACAAGCTTGAGACAGATGCATAATGCCCTCTCTGGCGTTGCCATTGGCGTTGTTTCCTGATCCTGGCTGTATCTTCGCATCTTGGGCGTTTTGACTCCGAACTCTGGTTTGTCATCGCCTGGTCTGTCGTCGCCTGGTTTGTCATCGCCTGGTTTGTCATCTTCATTATGAATCGTTTTAATCGGACTTTCCGTTGTAGGTTTTAATCGACTTCTTGTAGGTTTCTTAGCTGACTATTATTAGCCCTTTTTTAGCCAGTTTTTGCCAATTGTGCCTAAGGCGGGTTGGTGCACCCGTTGGCGTCCATCTGTAGTCAATGATTTGTTTTTGTAGTTTGTTACGATGTCCATTCCGACTGTATATTACAGGTTTTTAGTCGGTAGTGCCATCCTATTTGGAATATTTTTAATAAACGTTTTTACACTTTGTACACTCGTGTTTGTTCATCATTTTGCGTAGCGAGGTGCCTAACACCAAGGTTCCGCGAAGTGGCCATAGCCACTGGTCCACTTGCATAGGGTGGGGGAGTGTGTGGGTCTCACATCCGTTGCTCCGGGAAAGGTCCTCATATGCCACACTCTGCGGTCAGTTGCGCCTACCCCTAGGGTGGGGGAGTGTGTGGGTCTCACGTCCGTTGCTCCGGGAAAGGTCCTCATATGCCACACTCTGCGGTCGGTTGCACCTACCCCTTCCCCCTCATAAATGAGGCACACCCTCGTGCTGGCGTGTACGTGTGGTGGAAAGAAAAACAATGGTAAAAATTGAGTCGTCACAGCTCTGGTCGTTAACATTCATTCGTCCTCTTTCCTTCATAGGCGAACAAGTGATTATGCTACATCCAAAACGCAGGCGTTTTAGCCTAGTGACATAACGCCTGTGAGATGGGCCTTGTGCGTGATGTAGGCGTATCACTGTGCGACAGCTCAACCCGTTTCTTTTCCCCTCTGGAAAGAATAAGATTCGGGACTACTAGACGTGTCCTACTTCAAGGTGGGGCATCCCCCACAAGAACAGTGTCACTGTCCCTGGTAGACTTGTTGTCCTTGTCTAGTTCTTCCCGTTGGCCGACTCCTTCTTTCGATGGTGCTTTCGCGGGTGCCAATGGGGCGTTACACCCCGTCTTCAGACTGGAAGCCTCTAGCATCAGCTCGTAACTGGCCAGGCTCAAGCCGAATCCATTGATGGACCATTTGTAGGGCACTCTACATCTTTCTTCACCGTCTGGTAATGGCTCCAGTGCTGACAAGGATACAAAGATATTTAGTTGTGCGGCGGTCATTTGTAAGCCCTCTTGATCATCATCACAAGACGACCACAATAACAGTCGTGCCCAATGAAGTACTTGTTGCTTTCCATTGTCATTCTTGATCACATACGCAGGAACATCATCCGCTATCCGTCCAACTACAGTATGTAGTGTACTACTCCATCGGTTGATCAATTTTCGACCCGCACCTTTATATGAGTCCAGGCATACTAAAACTTTGTCTCCAGGGCAGAGTTCTACAACTCCAGCTCTACGGTCATACAGGCGTTTATGCCTGGCTGCTTCTTGACTTGACGAGATCTGTGCAACTTTCAAAGCCTCTCTAAGGCAGCCATGCAAAGCCTTTACGTACTCGTGTACTCTTTTTGTTTTGGGTAATTGTCATGATGTGGGAAATAACAGGTCAACAGGCAGGCGGGGCCTGCGTCCCATCATTAAAAAGTAAGGCGAGTAGCCTGTTACTTGTGACCTTGTAGAATTGTAGGCGTGAGTGATTGTACCCAGATGATCAGGCCACTTCTTGCACCTTTTGTTGTCCAGTTTCCCTATCATTCGGCACAGCACTTGATGTACCCTTTCCACAGCGCCATTAGATTGAGGATGATAAGGCATCATTCGTATTTTCTTGATGTTCAGGTAGTAACACATCTCCTTCAGGATGTCGTTACAGAATTCTCTACCTTGATCTGACATCAATCGTCTGGGGAATCCATAATGGCGAAAGTATTCATCATACAGGCATTTGGCAATTGTGATGGCTCATTTGTCTGGTACTTTGTAGGCTTGTATGTGATGTGAGAAGTGGTCGGTTACGACTAGTATCTTCTGTACTGAAGGCGTGGTCCATAGTGGTTTCCAATCCCAACAGGTCTACATGAATCAAATCCATTGGTTCCGAAGCAACAATGCTGCACAAGGGCACCTTAGGCTCCCTCCTTTCAAAAACTTTGCATTTAGCACAGCTTAAGATACTTGCCATCATTTGTGTTCTCATTTTCAGCCACCAGAATCTTTCTTTCAGTAACGAGTATGTCCTGTTATGCCCTTGGTGTCCGGCGTCACGATGACACAGGTCCAAGGCGGCTTGACATTTGTTGGCTGGTACTATGAACAACAGCATTTCGTCTGTGGTATTCGTGGCGATTTCCTTCACGTACAACAATCCATTCTGATACACCAGATCTTTTTGACATAGACCATACGCCTTAGCATCGAAGGCGTTAATGACTGTTAATAAATACTCCTCCAAGATACGGCGATCTCGATGATTTTTGTCTTTCATCCTATTAGATTCATTCATTTTCTTCCATTTCAACACATGGCTGATGATTGGGTCTGCTTCTTGAAGCGCCTTCCAGTTGGTTCCCATTAGGTTATGCTTGACGTATTTCGTTGCCACAAGGTTTGCCAGATGGATGGCGTTCTGTTTCTCAATTTCCTCGTGCTTTTTCATCAAGGCGGGATTGTCTGCCTCAGCGTGGGGCACGTGCAAGTATTGAGCCCTTTTGATGGCCTCATTTACAGCTTCCTTCTGTACTTTACTCCTAGGTTTACCGTCTTCACTATCAGGCAGGCTGTCCTCGAATACAGACGAAGTGTCCTTGTCTTGAGCGCCTTTTATTTCGGTGGTGGGACACGACTTCAGTAATTCTTTCACAGCATCGTCTTCCAGGCGTGTTTCTATGTGACTGAGGACGTCAGCTACCTTGTTGTCAGTGCCTTTGAGGTACTCTATCTTGAAGCTGAATTGTGCTAGAGATGCGACCCATCGATGACCACATGCGTCTAAATTAGGTGTCATTAGTATGTATGTGAGCGGGTTGTTATCCGTCCTCACTGTAAATGGCCTGTAGTACAGATATTCTCTGAATTGTTCCGTAACTGCCCACTTCAGTGCCAAAAACTCCCAACTTTGATGAGTGGTAGTTCTTTTCTCCTTTCCTGAGTGCACGGCTGGTGTAAGCGACAGGATGCAGCTTTCCATCCACCTGCACTTGTTGTAGGACAGCACCAAGGCCTAGGGCTGAAGCGTCTGTTTCCAACAGGAAAGGTTTCTCCAGATCTGCAAAGGCCAGCACAGGTGCAGTCATACACTTTTGTTTTAAGATGTTGAAGGCGTCTTTAGCTTCAGGCGACAACGTCACAGGATGATTCTTCAACTTGGCGTTATTGCACCCTATCAGATTATTAAGGGGCTCAGCTATCCGGGCGTAATTCTTGATAAATCGTCTAAAGTAACCTGTGGCACCAATGAATTTCCGTACACCGGTGACGGTCTTCGGGTAGCCCATTTCAGCAATCTTTTGGATACCTTCCTGACCAGGCAGCATTCCTGTGGTGGAAATTTCGTGTCCAAGATACATTAGACTCTCTTTGAAGAAGTGGCATTTCGATGGCTTGAGCTTCAACCCGTTCAAGGCGAATTGATCCAGAACTACCTGCAACCATTTGAGGTGATCTTCAGGCATGCGTGAGTACACAATCACATCATCAAGGTAGATGAGGGCATACTGTAAATTCAACTCGCCCTGGCAGTTCTGCATCAAGCGCTGAAAAGTCGCAGGTGCATTACACAGCCCATAGGGCATCCTTAGAAACTCGTAGATCCCAAGACTGCAAACCGTAAACGCCGTATACTGGCGTGACTCCTCCGCCATCTTGATCTGCCAAAAACTGCTCTTCAAGTCCACTGTGGAGAAATACCGGGCACCCACCAAAGATTCCATTGTTTCTGGTCCACGTGGCAGGGGATGAGAGTCTTTCTTGGTCTTGGCGTTCAGGCGTCTGAAATCAATACAAAACCTCAAGGCTCCGTCTTTCTTCCGTACTAATATGACTGCATTGCACCAAGGCGACTGAGATGGACGGATGGCTCCTCCGTCCAGCCATCTCCTGGATGTGCTGTCTGACTTCCTCCACTTCGTGTGGGGCAATCCGCCTGAATCTCTCCTTGAAAGGCTCATCCTCTCCAGTCAAAAGTTTGATGGTATGTTCAGCTGTATCAGTACAGCCCATTTCGTTCGGTTCCAGACTGAACACATGATGAAATTCCATTAACAGGCATTTGGCCTTCAAGGCAGTTTGTGGGCTCCACCCCGGGCCATCCAATTTTCCAATGCTTCCATTTTCGGTAAGGACCCTCATGAGCAACTCCTGTCATTGTTCAACAGTCATGGGCATTGGTTTTTCTCTGTCTTCCTTTGCTAATTTTTCCTCCAACTCTGGTGAAACGATCGTGTCTGGTACTGCATTGGCGGCAATGACCCGCCCGACTATCCAGCCACTTGCCAGATGTATCGGCTTGGCTGTGCCATTCCATACGACAGTTGACAGATTCTGACTACCATCCTTCAGGTCACTGTATACTCACTGGGTGTACAATCCAATGGGCAGGTTTGCTTTATCTTCCGGATAAGGCGGTTGCATCATAATGTTTAACTGATGGCCTATCATGTAAGTCTTTTTGGTTCTGACTTTAATGATTTGGGATGAAAAGGTGGGGACAATAACCTTATCTGTCAAAATCAACTGTTCGTCCAAGTCCATAGGATTCTGTCCGGTATTGGTAGGATATTTGGTTCCGTCTGGTTCCACTGATATGGAATTGAGCAAGACTTGCTGCGCTACCTCATAACAACGTAAGGTGTGTTGCCACTCATTCGGTACCGTCTCAAATTCTGACTCTTTCAGCTGTCGGCAGAGCCTATGAATTGTTGGTGTCCCCAATATTACTGGTACCCTCATTCCCAGTCCAGAGACGTCTTCTATCACCAACACGACTTGCTCTTCATTGTAACTACCAATGCCTTCTATCCTAATATTAATGATGGCGTATCCTAGGGCCTGTGTGAATCCTCCTATGCCTGAAACGGGGATCGAAGTGGGGTTCGTGGCAAGTTCATTAACTGGCCTGACCTTCAACTTACGCTGACGGCAGTATTCAGGCGTTATGGCATTGGCTCGAGCTCCACTGTCGATCAACTCTCTCTCTTGATGCCCATCAATGTAGGTGTATCCTACATTGCTCGGCCCTAACCATCGGGCGCGGGGATCATCGTTCCAGTAGGGAGGGTGCGATAAATCTTCTATTGGCGGGCCTGCGTGGCCGGAGCCTTCGCTGGTGCCTGAGGCTTCCCATTGACATTTTGGGGGACTCAGCCACCCTTTCTGGGGCCCCCTTTTCCGTTTAACTTCTCCTGTCTTCTTTTCGGTTGGTCTCGCAAATGCTTGAAGTCTTCCTTGAGGGGCTTCGGACACTCTCTCCAGTAGTGTCCCACTTCCTGGCAATTGAAGCATTTTCCGGTTTTACGTTCTAAACCATCTGCTCTCTCTGCAGCTATCGCCCACATGTCAGTGGCGAATGTTAAATCCACATTATCCTGGTCGAGACTCTGATCATAATCTACATACTCGGGTATGTAGTCGCCTTCGTCGCTGTAATCATACTCATGTTCCGGCTCTACCTGTGCAGCACGTATGGGCACATTCCTATCTGTGTGGCGATTATCATGTCGATATTGGTTTTGACCAGGCAGCACTGGTGGCAGAACGCGGGCATTATCGCGGTGATCTCTGTTATCTCTGTAGCTGGGGCATGAAGTAGAAGGCGGATACATCTTGGCATAGTCAGCTCGTCGATTATGCCTGTTGTTCTGCTGGTTCTCCTCACACTCGCAAATGGCTGACAACAAGTCGGTCGTGCCTACAGTAGGGTCATCATTCTTATGCACCACCATTGCCTGATACTCGGGCTTGAGTCCGTTGAAGAAGGCTTCCTTTGTTTGACGTTCCAAATCTCCTTGACGAAACATATAGGCGTGAAAGTCCTGCAGTTTCACTCTGATCTGTAATACTCGTTCGTAATAGTCCTTGGCGGGTTCAGCATACCCCTGTTGAACGCTATTCAACTTGTTCAGGAGTGTAGTGTAGGTGGTAGCGCCACCATAGACTTGATCCAGGGTGCTCATGATGCTCTTTAGTGAACCATCTCCGTCTACCATAGCAGCTTTGGCTGTGTGGCGGGACGCCCTTCCAAGGCGCTGAGGACTGAATCCCTAATTAGATGGTGAGAATGTCCCTCTCTAACATAATTGTCGACTTCACTGTGCCAATCGTCATAAGTGATGGCGTTGTCCGAGGAGGAATCTCTGAAAATGGGTAGATTCAGCTTCTTGCTTCGTCCATTCGGGCCATGGCGTCTCTCTCTATGGCACCTTCTGTAAGCCAGGCGGTTATCTCTTCTTTCCCTCCTGTCCCATTCTGTTCTGGTGGTGTATCGGACGTGGTAGTGTCGTATGCAACAATATCATCTGACTCTTCGTCACTATCGTCGGGCAAGGACTCAGGCAGTGAGTCCCACTGATCCTCCTCAGCAGAATGGAAGGTGTCTCTGACCGATTGTGGCATATCCTCCAGTCTACCTCGACCTAAGGGGTATCCGCATCCAGCTCCTGCTCTCCGGCAGTCAAGCCCAGCACCCATTCCTATCCGTGCTTCAGGCACCTCGGCGTAATGTCGTACCCAAGCAGTCATTGAGTCCTGCGGGTCTGACTCCTCTGGCCAGGTGGCATGAACTCTGCCATCACGTCTTTCCCTTCTTAGGTATTGGTCTGCCAAATATCTATCCGAGCGTCATACCATTCCCCTCTCTCTGCCTGTATCCCATGGCGAAATTGCCTATCGATGGGCCTCCTTGTCGCCTGATCGTCTCGTAAGGGAACGTGTACCTAACCTCCCATATGTGCATTCTCTGATATAATCTTTAGCCGCCTTCAGGTTGACCTTGGCGTCTTGTAGTGTCCTCAGAACGCAGCACATCCGCACACGGTGTCCTATCCACATGGTGTGGGAATCATGAATTTGTCTGGCTATCTCTGTTGCTTCCACCTGGGTGAAGCCTTGTCCTCTTGAACACTGTCCGGAGTACACCATGCACTCGACTGGGCTCAAAACGACGACATCTGAGATCTCCTGGATATCTACGCCTAGCATATCCTTAATGACTGTCTCATTCCAGGCGTAATGCGGGAGCATGTGAGAACCTGCTCTGTCCACATCCGTTAACTGTATACCAAATAACAAGGCATACCGGTCTCACTTGCGGGTATTGTCAGGCGGACTTCTCTGGGGGGACGACTCCCTAGACGTATCGTCAATGTTACGGGGGCTGGTGCCACTCATGGCGCCTTCGCCTGCATCCTCTTTCAGCCTAGCTCCTCTGGAAGTCTCGTTCTCTGACCTTGCGGAGGTGCCAGTCACGCCAGCTGCTCCTCCTGATCCGCTTCCAAACAGTGGCATATCTGCGTTGTTCGATTCGTAGAGTGAGTGGTGGAATCTGACACGGGTGACTACGTTCGTTTTAGGCGGAGTCCTCTCCTCACAAATAACTTCTAATGTAGGTCTGTCGCTGATCCAATGGATAACTGTCTCCGAGGGCGATTCGGCGGTGCCTCCGTTATCGCCAGTCGAAAACTCCACAGCTCCAGCTGACTGGTCTAATTGTTAGACTCGACTTCTAGGAATAAGTGCGCGCCAGGGCGCTCAGTTAAATTTCATGTACCGGGCAGAACGGGCAATCTCCGATGACTATCCTCTTTGACGTTGCCCACCCAGGGACGCCAAATGTAACAGTAATGGCCGCAGGCCGAAGGGGCAATGGATTCCGATCGAAGGAGTAAGCGCCTGACACTGGTCCAGGCGCGCCTCCTAATGTGATGTTGACTTGACGGCGCAATCCTGACAGATCTTACACTGCGGCCATTAACAATTGAGTGGTGTCACCAGTCGCATGGCTCATTCGTGGTCCTTGCACAGCGTTACTCGATAACTCACATGGTACTGGGCAGCTTAGATCAACGATCAGCTAGCTAAGGCGGTTCCGCCTGCCTCGGTTGCAGGTGGTAACGTAACGGCAGCTGTCGGCGATGATTACTGTTCAGGCGAAGTCGCCTTCGCCTGGTTCCTTTATGACTGACAAATAAGCAACTAACACAATGGTGGATTCATCTTTGAAAGGGACTACGTGCCAGGTGCAGTCCAAGGCGGAAGTCTCAGCTAGGTCCAGGGTTGTGAACGACTCATGAGTCAAGGGCTGACTAACCCTGACTGACTGCTAGAGGCCAATATGCCTCCTTATATAGGGTCATTTCGGAGGGCCTTACCACGCATGCACACGGATACGAAACCGTATCCACCCGCATCCGTAGTGGGGCAATCGTCCTATCCAAGTTAGACGTCCGACAGGGCCGCCACGCCTTGGATATCATAGCAGTCGGCTTGGTAACCGGCCTGCTAGACCGGTTGCCAAGCCGAGGCGAGTACAAAAAGGTCATCCGCTGTGACATATGTTCCAAAAAGAGACTACTGAAGGTGAAGAACTGCCTTTGTTAAAATGTTCAGAAAAAAATCCAACTAGTGAGTAGTGTTCAAATTTTAACGTTCTAAAAGTACACAGATATGACAGATGTGTAGGAACTTTCGCATATGTATATTTGCCACTGTCGCATTCCTATATCTACATCTAATCATCTTACAACTCATTCATTATTGGCCCTGTAACCTCTATTTATCAAAAACACTGCCAGAGTCTAACAGTGATAGTTGTGATTTTATCATGGAGGTATAATCACTGTTTGGTTTGGCTGGAAGGTCCATCAAATGGCAGGTTTTACATTTCAAAATGTTCATGTTTGAGGGGCCTTCAACATGCCTGGACATCTATGCCTGTAATTAAGTGCAAGGCTCCTTCAGCAGATAAGTACCCAAGATCATCTAGCAAATTCTAACCAGAGGGGATACCCAAAGGCTGGGTAGTGTTCGAATAACATACCGAACTGATGAAGATAAATTAGACGATCCCCCAGGCATGCGGATCTTTTTTCCGTATTACGATGGCTTACACCATACTCTTCAAGTGAATATGTAGCATGTGTCATAATTCTGTACATAACTGGATATGACTTTTTTACACTGTATTTGGAAAAACCATGAGAGCGACAAGAAGCTTTACCTTTGTAATGGATGGGGAGGTGTGTGTGTCTTAGAACTGAATTTTGTGTTCAAATCGGAACAAATTTTCGCTGTTTCGGATAGTCGATTATTAGCGGTTCGGAACGTTGGTGTGAACCCTGATGCCAAATCATTGTCTCCTAGATAGATCCATATATCACACAGTTTACGCCCTGCACTTTGACAAGATAATATTTAATGTCTAAACGTGTGAAGTGTCCCCTGACAGATGAACATAAACCTTCTTTAAACCCCATATTTACCACATATTTTCCACCATTGTTTGCTTAGTCTAACTGTTGACTTTAATATGTAGATGTGTAAAATCTAAGTGTTTGGTTACATTTTGTGAGTGTTATATCCGGAAAGATGCCAAGTTTAATCTGTTGATCCACAAAAGGCATCCTGTTAAACATTTTTGTTTTGATGCAAGGATGAAGTTGTGCACTATCAAACAGGGGCGGATTCAGGATTTTCCACACAGGTGGGTGCCAGTCCTTCGGGAGGGGGAGGAACACTAACATATGATTTTGCAAAGTTTTTCGAAGAAGGTACGAAATTGATAATTTTTTGGTCCATGTAGGGGAGTGACAAAAGACAAAAGACAGTAAAGGATTAAGGAGAAAACGGCACAGGATGGGATACTGTCTGTCTCTCTCTGTCTCTCTGTCTGTCAATCTATCTATCTGTCTGCCTGTACCACTGTTAAAAAAATAATTTCTAACTCCATTTTTTCTGCAAGAGAATAAAAAGTTTATGCGAGACAGCAATTCTTCAAATACATAGACATGTTGGCACCAACTGGAGTGAAGAAAACATTTAGAACTTTGGCAAAGGTGTAACGTCTCTTATTTCTCCAAACAAAATGTACATAAAATGAAAATAATACTAATGTAACTTTAGATTCGATGGAGTTCGATAAGTTAAGGTTTTATTGAGTATTTCGTTTCCACCCCAACATTCATACAAAATCTATGAGACCTAAGAGGTCACTACAAATGGAAATATTCCACTTTTCCTATTATGATATAAATTTCATCTTTGACATGTTAAATTATTTTCCTAAATTGGGGTGGAAATTGCCAGAGACTGGCGGGCGACTGATACCAGTGGGGCGTCGCGCGGACTCCCTGGTGCGCTCGAGGGTTTCCTTTTACGCACCCTTCTTACCTCGTTTACCCAACTATTCTGCGCACGTCGTAAGCGACACCTCACCAGCTTTTATCGCCGTGGTCTGACGGCACTTTTGTGGCAGGGAGGCCGGAAAAACACAAAGGGATGGAACGGGGGTCATGCCTTCACTGCAGGGAGTCCACAGCCCTCGGGACAGAGCGGAACCCTGCCCCGCTCCGATACACACACTATTTGTTTTTGGTGACAAAGCTCTCTTGACCTAAAGGTTATTTGCCCGAAGCATTAAAAGTCCGTATCTATGAATTTACAGACGTATAATTCTCTAAAATGTGAAATATGTTGATCATGTGAATGATCTAATTGTTAAGTTCCAGAAACCGAATATTTTAGCATTATCTACTTTACAATTCAGTTTTTAATTATTCTCTTCATTTGTTTTTTTTTTCAGACACTGCAGCAATGGACAACACAAAGTTTGCTGCTTTCATCATTCTGGTTCTCGTATTTTTCTTTGTGAGCTATCCAAACCTGACCCAGCCCGAAGAAACAGTTACGCTTGGGTTCTTCAAAATCTTGCCCATGCTCACTCTCATTTATACCGTTACACAAACACCGGAAGTTGATGAAATTCATGCGCAGCAGATGAAGCACTTCAAATATGGATTGATATTTTCATTAGTTGGAGATATATTTATGAATTGGAAAAGTACATACTTTATTCTTGCTATGGGTATGTTTGCAATAGCTCAGGTGTTCTACATCAAGAGTTTCAGACTGAAGCCAACCGGATATGAAGCTGCATCGTTTTGCTTTACTTCCGGTTTCGTCAGTTTTATGTTTCTACTTCCGGGAATCAAAGAGCGCGGGCTCCAAACGGCCGTGTTCATTTATGGAGGACTTGTCATGGCTGTTTGGTGGAGGACGATTGTCAGATGGCAGACTACACCGAGTCTTATCAACATGCTCGGTGTATTTGGCGGTCTATCCTTCGCCGTTTCTGATTTCATCATCGGACTTGACACTTGGAAATTTCCAAAAAGAGTTCCATATGCGTTCGCAATGATAATGTCCACGTATTATTTGGCACAGCTACTGCTGACGCTTTCTGTCGTGAATTATGGTTGGACGTATTTCCGAGAATACGACTTCAGGGAGAAAAAGAAGGGATAAGCATGGTGTATTTGCTGACCCTTTATTCGAGCGACTGCTCATCTTGGACTCATTTAGAAATACATATTGTTAAGAAAAGTAAAGTGTGTCCTTTAGAGTAGTATAATTGTGTACTTCATTAGGTCCTAGTTTTTCACAGGCGTACTATTCAGTTCACCCTGCTTTCCTCAGACAATTTCCATGTCAGACTGCACAACGAATGTAAATCATAATTGATTCTGTTGCATCTGGACAATCGTTGAACAATTGACCAGTTTCGACTTCGTCTTCATTTGTTGCTTTGTGTAATTATAATTGTCAAATGTAGTGAATGAAAATAAAACAATTTCTTTTGAAAAGGAATGACATTACCTGTTGAAATTATTATCAAAGATTCAGTTGGCGATGAATTAAAAGTTGCACTTCATGCACTTATCTGGAAAAAAAGTCAGCGGTGACACTAGATAATTGATAAACAGATAAAAAACGTTACAATTATTGTTCTATATTTACAACTCCTTAGAAACATATGTCAAGTTAAATGTCATTGCACAAGTCACTGAAAGGGTCATTGATGTCTCTGTCATGCAATGCCAGTTTTGGATTCAGGATAACCGTGGTAGCAAGAGATGTAAGGAAGGGCCAACTTCTATTTTTGCCAAGATCTCCCCCACCCATCAATAAATAGGATAAAATTCACTGGCCAATGCATGTGGGTCCTTTCGGTCTACTAATACAATACCTAATTTGAACACCAATTCTTGGAGATCAATGTGAAAGAACAGAAACCTACACTTAAACAGTGATGAAAAGTGAACCAAGCGACACGAAAACACCGTCTCGGAACCACTCAAGAAGATCAGTTGATCTCCTTAGAAATCAGACCGTCGGTGTGATGTATCTCCATGGCAGAAACAGGTAGAAAGAAAAGACATGAAGTAATCCTGCACTTCTAAAGCTTGTAACAACAAAGGTCCGAAACCCCTGTTTTGGAACTTAAAAACTTTGAATTCGTCAAATCCCTCTTCCAACATTCACAATGACTTGCCACAGCAATGCCGCAATGAGTGTTCTGTATGTTGGTTTCGTCAATCCAATCGAAGAGCATTTTTATACCTATTTCCAATGTTTTTGAAAGTCAAAAGTCCATATTTGCAACAGTTTGACAAGCTGATGAAAAAATGTTATCAAAAATAAAGAAGAATGCTTTGAATTTTAGACGTATCTTTTGTTGCTGGACAGTCTTTAAGAACGGATCAAAGAAATCTTTTGTATATTAGTACAGCTACCGCGACTGCAATTCACGCTGAGAAATAAGGTAGATCTTTTTTATGAGGGCGACAATGACATTAAGATCATCCAGGAATTATGGATGCAAGTGAGAGGGTTTACAATGCCAACGATCACATCCTTGTCAACCCATGTAAACGTACCTTAACTTATTGAAATGATTAATTTTGCCTACATTAATGAATGATTTACGGACACAGCGACCAATTTCCTTCGTCTTACCGTTCAGAATTAGCGACAAGTGAGCCAAAATGTAAAGTTGCTGTTGAAGAATGAAAGATTAGCTTCAAGTCACACGACAATCCAGACTGTTTAAATAAAAAATAGTTGGATTATCTTCTATGGATGAGGCACTGTCGACTAATTGACGGTCATGAAAGAAAGCACGGATGTGGAAACGAGAACATGCACGTGTCCTACCAGAGAGAATCCTCACCACTGAGGATGAGTCTTTCACGGGCTGAGTTTAAGCAATGATCCGCGGTAGCAGGCGGGTGCGGTCTCCACGGTCAGGAGCCAAGACAAACACTGAACACCTGAAAGAAAGACTATCTGAGACGAGGTCACAGGGTCTCGGGAGCTACACGCATACTACTTTGATCTGCCAGGTTCTCTCAGCACCGCTGGCCTCCTAGAAGCTGCCAAAATCACAGGTGCACAGGGGAAGGTGGAGCTCTCCACCTGCCCCCGAGACGTACCCGGCAACGCTAAACGCATTACACGAGCTGCCCCCGTGCAAGGCAAGGCCCGCTTCAAACACGAGACCCCCTCGACCTCCCCGGATACGTATACTCCTCTCACCTCCCCTAGAACCCTATTCCTTGCTTCTCGCTTTTCATAACCAAAGTCTCTTTGCTTTCATAACAAAGATGATTTGATATATCATTTGCAAAAGACGAAGTTGACCCATCCTTGATGCTATTTGAGTGTTCTTAGATAGCTTCCAAATACTCACTTCAATACACAAAACTTGAGCTCTAACAAAAGTGAAGCAAGGGATCGTCTTATGCAGGTAACATCGTATATGCATTTGTAATAACATTGACAATGGTCCAACGAGAAGCAGGGTCAGGGATGGTCCCTGACGAAAATAAAAAAGCATCGAGAGAAAGGTTTCAAAGCTCTCACACCTGTAGGATTAATGTTATAATATTCATGTATCAAGTATCCACAGGTGTGCTGGAGATATGGAGTTAAGTGTGCAGTATGCCAACACTGATATATCAGAAATTATAACAAAACAATTGACCAAGAATGGTGATCGCTTTTTAAAAATGTGCAGTTGCACTTGTCTACATTACTTCCCATAATTTAGGAAGACAACAGTGAAAAATAAACAAATGTATTACATGTTGTTTGTTAATTCTGACGTATCAAATTGGCTCAGGGTTTCCAAAGTGGAAAGTTATGTCACAGTCAGAATAATATGTCTCAAAAAGCCATTTTATGTAAGTAAAATTGGTTTTACTCTATGAGGATGCGTCATGTACATATTTCTACAGAGTATATATATCTTTACGTCATTTTAACTGCGTTTATATACTCGATATGACATTTTAATGGTCACTTTTTTGCTTTGTTTTCAAACCACCCAACACACCCTTTGTTTGGCATTCCCTAATTTTCAAATGGAATGCTTGTCTCGTTTAGGGCACAGGTACGAATAATTTTTTTGTTTTTTGGCATAAGAACTAGCCTTTTATTGCTTAATGAAAAGAACAAAGAGTTTTTCATTTAACGACTTGAGAGCTTTTGGCAAAAATTGAACATATAAACATAGACTTCAAATAAGTTATAGTTAGATTTCTCCGAGGGGTTGGCAGGGCTTCCCCACTTACGTGAGTGTTTTTCGATTTTACCATTCTTGATTGCTATATACTTTTCAATATTTTGGATCTTAGCGATACAAGCTTTTGCCTCGACAGCTGTCGGGGTTTGTCCTAAACATCTCTTCCTATAAATATACTGTTTGACAACTAGTGTTAGCAAATTAGCTATGTTACCTTTGTGTGATACACAGTTGAAAATTATGTTATACAGAGTAATTGATATCTGTTTTTGTGTGAAGCATTTAAAGAAAATCATGAGGTCTTCCCATAACTGTTTAATAACATTGCAACTGTAGAAAAGATGACTATAGGTTTCTTTGGTTAAATTACAAAAGGTACATAGGTTAGAGTTCATCATGTTCCATTGATACAAGTGGTAGTTTGTTACTACAGCTCTATGTAAGAGCTGGTACTGAAAACTTCTCAGCTTGGGCACATTAGATACAACATACAGGTTTTTAAAGTAGCACATAAAATCTGACATAGATATAATTGTTGATAATTTGTTTTGCCATTTCTCAATTTTACAAATTATTGGTTTGATGCTCACATCACTACACAACAATGTGTAGATTTTGCCAACAGGGTAGCATTTGTTTTCCTCCTCTTTTTCAAAATCCTGTTTTAGATATCGTGGGATTGCTGATACTAGTGAATTATAGTCCATTACACTTAGTTTATATTTGCTCCACACATCTGCAACAGACATTAAAATACCATTTTCATAAAGTTGATACACATACCTTAAGCCTTGTTTGAAGGGTTCTTCCCAAAAGACGACATTATTTTGAATTCTTATTTCAGAATTATACCAGATGAAATGATTCTTTTTGAAAGGATTCCATTGGAGTTTTGCCCATGCAAAAAGCACTTTGTTCCAAAATCTATTGTTACCATTAAAGTTTTCTACTACATCATCCGGTGAGAGATTACATACCCATATTAATTCTTTTAATACAGGCTGAAGGTATTCATACACAACATTTGCTAATTTTTTCTCATTCTGGAGTCTTGTCACCCATCCACATTTTACCGCAAGATCTTTTTGCCGTAGATTAACTAGTTTCAGACCACCTTCATCTTTGATACATTGCAATGTTTTTAGAGAGATCTTTGGTTTCTTACCATTCCATATAAATCTTTCAAACTCTTTCTCTATTACAGATATCATTCCTTCCAGAATTAATGGGATTACGGACATTACATGCACAAATAGTGAAGCTATTAATGTATTTATTATTACAACTTTCCCAATTAAGCTCAAATTTCTTTTCCTCCAGTTTGCGAGGGTGGCTTTAAGTTTTGTGATAACAGGCCCATAGTTGAGTTTGATGACCTCGTCATCGTTTGCGTCTATTTTGATTCCAAGTACCTTAATCAGTTCATTCGTCCATGACACTTGCCTTTGCAATACAAAACAGGCATTGGAATCTCTAATAGACCCAATCCTATATATTTGTAACGTTGAGGCATTCAACGTTTCTCTTTCTATACTAGGGTTTAGGGTCGTGTGTGCCACTTGTGGCAGACAGGTCCAGCACCCTGAATTCAGATTGGCAAGATCCAAGTAGGTAGAGGTAACCAGGGGAGCCAGGTTTGACCGCAGTGGCAACTTTACAGGAGCTTTACTATGCTTTTTGTATGGGGATGTTCCTGTGAAACCAATCTGCGGCAATTTAATGAAGCTCGTCTTTGCCAATACCTATGAATTTCTTGCCACAAGAGCTCCAAAACGTCAAATTGGTTTGCCAACAGTGGTAAAAACAACCTGCTCACCCCTGCCCTTTTTCAGTCTTTTGCCAATGGTATCTTCCAAAGGTGTTAAGGCTCTCAGTTTGAAATAGTCAGTGCCATAAGCAACATGCAGAACATGCTCTAAACTAACTTTTTTGGGGAAAATTCATCTAAATCCAGGTATTTCTAGCTTTAAAGTATTTTTAATAGCTTAAGTACTAAACGAGCAGCATTTCTATGTAAAAATTTCCACTTTTTGTCAATTTTTGTTGAAATCAGTTACCATGTGGTCTCTGTTAACATGCATGTAAAATACTCCATTTAAGGCTTGCTCGGTTTAATTTAAGAGTAATTCAGTGTATTTTGTGTCATTTTAGTCATGCCCTGGGGTCTCCTTTTATGGTGTACTCTAGGAGCTCCATCCAGCATGTGAACTGGGGCCTGGACTCTGGGGAGGTGAGCAGGTCGATTGGCCAATTGTTTCACATTTTGTTCAAGTAATCTAATGGTACTAGCAAAGTTCACATAATTCAGAGTAATTTCAGGCAATTTAATGTAACAGAACTTTGTATTTTTACTATTTGTGCGTGTGTGTATGTGTGTGTGCATGTTAGTGTGAATCAGTAGAACCCTGTAATACTAAGTGTTAAATGTTCACAATGTTCCTTTCAATATTTCAGTTATTTTAGGTCCACCAGTGGGAATGGCAAAATTGGGGGTTTACAGCCTTATTCCAAATTGTCACCATTTAGTTTCATGTAAGTCAGTCATCCACAATAAATAGTTTAACTCATTGAGAGTAATTCAGCGTTTTCTTGTTTTGTTCACATCCTTGTTGGTATCAGTGTCAATCCAGGGAACTTGGATTCTGTGACAGGTTGCTGAAAACCAGTTATTTCGTTATGAGACGTTCATAATCGGTCTGTAAGCCCTGTTACCTTGTTCACATGGAGGTCCCACCAACCCTGGTACTGATTCCAATGAGATTGTTAACAAAACTAGAATATTGGGTATTTTTGGCATTTCTGTGAATTGGGGTATGGGACTTCTCCAGAGGATACCAGTGCACCTCCTGATGGCCCCCAGGTGAACCTGCACCTTTGGCAAGAGTTACCACCAAGTAGATGTTCACAGCAGTTCACAGTGTTAACACCCATCATGCCAGACAGCCAGAAACTGCAGATAACCGGTCCCAGTCGATTGCATAGCATCCTGAGGACCAGTAGTGAGCCCTGGAGCTGTCTGAGTGAACTGCAACAAGAACTCTTATTGTGAACTCTAATTACACTGTTTTTAATATAGATCTAACTATAGTGCCAAAAAAGATTTCAAGGTGCAATTTTACCAGATCATACCTGGGGTCAAGCCTGACCAATCTGTAACCGATTTTAACCAATTTAACCGATTTTTAACCAAATTAGATAGATGTGAACATTGTTCACATGTGAACTTTTAATGTAACTTATTCATATCTAGTCCAATCGTTGCAATTATTTGTATTTATACAGAATTCAATTATTTTAACAATATTTTACCACTCTAACATGTCTAGTTGTAGATTCAGCTGTTGCCATGGACCCTGGCACACTGGAACTCAGGGGGACACCAGGAGGCTAAGGGGA